>QEOT01003245.1:98436-166270 GCA_003123785.1 Pterocarya stenoptera
CCCCCCCCCCCCCCCCCCCGAGCTTTGTCTCCTTCTCCCCAACCCCACTGCGTTTTTGACTCTGCCTCCTATCCCAATTGCAGATCGACATCGACTTCGCTCCCAACTCCACGAGTTCATCTCCTCCCCTCCATTTCCGAAGGAATCTCCGACCAGCACAAGGTAATGTTTATTTATTTATCTCAGTTTCTTTCTCCTACACCTGCCGATATCTACAATTTTATTTTATTTTTTATCTGGAATTTGCTTGGTCTTCTGAGCGATTTTAAAATGTTGTTGTTTGATTTCTATTCTCTATCTCTGGATTTTTCTTTTTTTGTTCATTTCGCCTCTTTGTGGTTTTTTTTTCGAGTGTAGTGGAGTTTTGCAAATGTTCATTTCGTCTCTTTGTGATTTTTTTTATTGAGTGTAGTGGAATTTGTTTTTGTTCATTTCGTCTCTTTGTGGCTGAGAATTGTTGTTAAGTTTTGTTGTAGACGAATGGAGTGATTTTCTAAGCACCAATTGCTCAACAAAATACCACAACAGATCCATGCTTTGCTTGTTTGTGATTGTAAAATTGTGGGCTGAGTGGCATGTTCCACATGTAAAATTGTGCTTTGGCTTCCTCCTCATGTTTGACTATTTTTATATTACAACATTAAAAGCTTTATTTTAAAGTCTCGTTTCACATATTGTATATTTGTAGACAATTTGAACGTTGCAATGGATGTCGACATAGAGTATTTAAATAATGAGTGTGATAAGGTAAGAATTGATAAGGAGATTGGAGGTGATGAAACTATTGAAGAACCTACGGTTGGAATGCAATTTTCCTCTATAGAAAAAGTGCATGCTTACTATATGAAGTATGGTAAAAAGAAGGGGTTTGGGGTATCCAAAAGGAATATTAAACAGAATGACAAAAGGACGGTAAGATAGTTTTGTTTGGTATGAGTGCAAGGAGGCACATCAAAGAGTAGGGTTGCCAATGTTAGGAAACCAAGACAAACAATAAAGATGGGGTGTAAGGCTAGGATTAATGCGGTATTCAATGATGGAGGTGGATATACTATATCTAAAGTGATATTGGATCACACACACACTTGTAGTCCAAAAAAGGCAAGACATTTCAGATGGTTTAAGAAGGTTGATGCTCGAGTTGCTAAAAGACTTAAAATAAATGATGAGGCAAGAATAAGGTTGTAAAAAAATTTTAAGTCTGTGGTTGTTGAGGTGAGGGGTTATGAGAATGTAACATTCGCGGAGAATGAGTGTTGAAACTATATTAACAAAGTACGATCACTTCGCCTCAGGGTTGGAGGTGGTGTAGCTCTATGTAGCTATTCTGAAGATATGCAAAAAAAAAAATCCAGAATTTTATTATAAGATATATGTTGACAATGAGATGCGGCTAAAAAATGTGTTTTGGGCAAACGCTTGGACTAGAGATGTGTACGAATCATTCGGGGATATGATTACATTTGATACAACATATCTGACTAATGCATTTTGCACCTTTTGTGGATGTGATCCACCATGAGTAGTTAGTCCTACTCAGGTGCGGATTGATATCCAGTGAGGACGCAGATACATTCCAGTGATTATTTGAGTCGTGGTTGTAGTGTATGAATAACGAACCGCTAAATACAATCATCATAGACCAAGACATGGCCATAAAAATTGCAATATCGAGGGTGTTCCAACTTCTAGACATCAATTCTGCTTGTGGCATATAATGAAAAAGCTTCCTGAAAAATTTGGATCATACTGTCGATATGGAGAAATCAAGAGTATTGCACATAGGTGTGTGTATGACTCTTTCAGTTACCATGAGTTTGATGAACATTGGTGTCGTATGCTCGATATATATGATTTGCATGAGAATGCATAGTTAGTCACTGTATAGTCATCGACATTATTGGGTATCGGCCTATGTTAAAGACACATTCTGGGCAGGAATGTCAACTACATAGCGGAGTAAAGGAATTAATGCATTTTTTACGACTATGTTCACTCTAGAACTACTCTGAAGCAATTTGTTGACCAGTATAATTCGCCCCTGAGGAGGAAGGTAGAGAATGAAGCAATTGCTAACTTTAATTCTTTTAACATGGACATTCCTTGCATCAGTCACTTTCCTCTTGATAAGCAATTTCAAAATGCACATACTTTTGCTAAATTCAAAGAAATACAATAGGAATTGTGAGGATTTCTATATTTGACTACTAAGGAGATGTGGTGTGAGAATGGTAGATATGCGTTCGTTGTTGTAGATGAGGTTCAAGTTGGTAATGACTTATTAAAACGTGTAACCTTTAATGTTGAAGTTGATCAAGATCTCCTTAATGTGAAATGCAGTTGTAAGTTATTTGAGTTTAGGGGTATTTTGTGCAGACACTCTTTGTGTCTTAACTCAGATAGGCCAACATACAATACTATCAAAATACATCTTGAATTGGTGGAGGAAAGATGTTAAGCATCAACGTAGTTATGACATTATTAGCATCAACGATGCGCGAAGGTACGATAGGATCCAAAATTGCTTCTATGAACTGTGTTCCAATGCTTCAAAGGCCGAAAGCAGTTGTGTTAAATTGATTAGCTAGATAAAATAGTTCAAGACACAGTACCCTAGTATTGCTGATCATGATACTAGCAACACAGTTGACTTCCATGGAGGGCACAACCCCTAGAGTTTTTAGTTCGTTGGTAGTTCAGAGTAAGGGAAGACCACCCTCTAAGAGAAAAGTGCACTCCGTTGAGAAGAGTATTAAGAAATCCAGTACGAAAAGGTAATTGCAGCACAACAAAGTTGAGGTTCCTTTTTATTAATGTTGTATACTAAAGTTACGATTCACTTGGTTTGAATGTTTTGTTGATTCTTATTTAATTTATTTTTAAATTATACTTTTAACACTAGGATTAACAAAGTCAAGTTTGGATACATGCGCTGAAATTTTTTTCAACTCCTTTGACTGCTCATCACCCACAGGTAATGTAAAACTAAATTATTTTGGTAATCTTTTTAGTGAATTGCGTTGCCACTTTTAACATTTTTTTTTATGCCCCTATAGGACAACATTGCGGAGGCTTTTCATCGGGACTTCAATGCTTTTTTATTGGTAGACACCATGAGACAAATTTGTAATCTTGGTCATAATGACGTGTTTCAATCATTAATTATACCTATTTTGTAATCTTGGTCATAATTTTGTAATCTTGGAATTTTATTGAATCTGTTTTTATTACTCTTTGTTGATGTAAGCACTCATGGTTTTTCTCCATTGATGTAAGCACTCAAGGTTTTTGTTGCTCTTTGTTGATCCATTATCATAATCGTAATCATGCAATTTGAATTACAATAATAATACTGACCTACACGAAGACACAAGATTACATGAAATTAACTTCATAAATTACATATTGTCTTAGAATTTTCCAAAAACCATGCCTAAACAAAATACCTATGACATTGAAATTACTAAGATGTACATGACACTCTCAACCTTTTTCTTGTGCCTTTCAATTTCTATTTCTAGTCGATGTCGAATTGTTTGGACATACATTACTTGTTGTATCTTTTGAATTTTAGTTTTTAAATGGTTGATTCTCTTCTCGTCATATGGTGGTATTTTCGGGCCATACCAACAAAAATATCCGCAAGAATGCCTGGTTTGCAAAATCAACCAACACATTAACAAATAAGGATTATCATTCACTTCTTAACAAACAAGAGTGAAATAACATACCTCAAAGTTTTGGCAATTGAAAAGTCGACGCCCATTATTATCCTCTGTATGCGCAGTTCGTCTACATGCTTTAATACCACAAAAGCATATTGGGTATTCATTTTGACAAGAGTTCTTTAAGCATGAGATATTGCTAGTGCTACTATGTGGTTCAAACATTGTGTCAATATTGTTCTATAAGGCCCCTTTAAAAGTAGAAAGTCAATGGAGAAATAATCAACAATTCTTAAGTGATTAACATTAACAATTGTAACGTATGATAACTAAGACAACTGGAACAATAATATAAAGTTAAATTGCATTAATGGTCAGTTTTTCGTGTCTTCTGTGATAACTAGATCAATGTGGTAATACAAATCTTCCAAATTTCTGGGACTAAAGATCCCATAATCAGTTTTTCATGAAGTAATTGAGGTCCCATTTTCATGACTTTCTCTGGAGGAATTCAAATCATGTAAAAGCAAGATCATCGATATAAGGAATATGAAATCTTCTGCCTTCATGTGTTTACCTTTAAGCACACATATTTGCTAGCTCGAGATATTTATGGACTTTACATGCCCACTTACCAATGCAATGTAGACAACTATACAACATAAAAACAAAATGATCATATCACAAAAGCAACCATATCACTTGCAATCAAATTTCACAATGCCATTAGAATACCATTCCGTACCCCAATTAAGGAAACATTTAGAATTTTCACTCTTAATGGGTAGAGATAACATACCTGCTATTTATATTCACCTATCACTAGACAACTAGCAGCATGAGTTTTAACTCATGTTGCAGAGCATGAATTTTAATTCCAGTTGTGGTTCAATACAAACTTGTTCCTTTGCATTTTCAAGCATTCCCGTGGTTAATACAAACTTGTGATTCTCCTTTGCATTTTCACAAACATTTCAGATGCATTCCCTATTTTCACAGTTGTATCCATCATTCAATTTCCATTCCCTTCCTTAGTACAATACAGTGACTCATAGCAAGGATCATAACAAACTCCCAAAAAAAAAAAAAAACATTTACAAAATTTTACTACATTAGGTAAAAAAATCACAAAAAGGCAAAGTGAACAAAAAACAATTCCAGAGATAGAGAAGGGAAATCAACCAACAACATTTTAAAATGCCTTAGAAGACCAAACAAATTCCCGATAAACAAAAATAAAATTGTAGATATCGGAAGGTGCAAGGGAAAAAAACTGAGGTGAAAAAAAAAATTTACCTTGTGCCAATTAGGAGGGGAGGAGATGAACTTATGGGACTGGGATGGGCATACTCGATGGGGCTAGGGAAGACGAACTTGATGGGGCTGGGGAGGGCAAACTCGATGGGGGAAAAGGAGAATGCCAAGCAGGAAGAGAAAAAAAAACTTACCTTGTCCACGGTTGAAGATGGACAGGAGGGGAGATGAACTCGTGGGGCTGGGGGCGAAGTCGATGTCGATGTCGATCTGCTGCCTTGTACTCAATTCCCTGATCTTAGACCTCACTTCCTCTAATGCTTTAGAGGTGTTGGAGGCATACTCGGATGATGAGGAAGAGCTAGAAGGGTTTACACAGCGACCCAAACTCATCAAATATCCTAAACGTATGTGGACCTAGAACTTGTATAAAAATTCCAACATCATTTGTTGAGAAATTTTAATCAAGCCAGACATCCTGAAAAGGAAATTGGTGTGCCTCTTCCTTATTCTTGAAGTTATTATAATGCTCATGACACATCGCTTTATATTTGTGGAATGCATTATACATAAGCTCATCGACAGTCTAACGCTCATCTCTTCAACCAAAATTTAGTTTGAAGTCATCATTGAAAAAATATATACACAAAGAAAATATCACTTGCATATTCTATATTTTGCATACATATTAAACAATATTATCAATCAATTATTTAAACATTACCAAATAACGCTTCTTGATAACCTTTTTCACATTTTAGGAAACTTTCCACCATGAAATCGTAGCCAAAGGTGCATAAGACTGTAGAAAACTTTCCACCTTAATCTTACTCATTTTACGATATTTTTCCAATTTCACACCTTTAGTAGTGCCTCAACCTTTACGAGACTATACGGTTAACTCTAAAAAAAAATATCATATTCATTGTAGAAACGAAGTAAGTAATTGCTAGTATATTTAAATGTATGAAATACCTGAATTTAAACAAAATAATTATAACATTGTTACCTTATTCTGGAGAGTTGAGCTCTAGTGGTGAATCAGACGGAGAGCTAGAAATGGGTGGAGATGAGATGCAAACTCCCTTCCTCTTTGATGACATGATTTCAAAGTACTGATATATTCATTACATAAAAGATATATCAAAAGTATCATGTGAAAACAAAATAAATCAATCATTCGTATTAGTTTCAATTGACCATTCACCCTCATTTGTAAATACTTCAGATGAGTTAACATTTTCCTCAACTGTCGCATCAACAATTTCAGTCTCAATATCTTTCCTATGTAATGGAATCATCTCATATTATCTCAAATCTACAAATAAGATAAAGACAAGTTGACTCTCTCAGTATGCTTCTTGAGTAGAGGGATCATCTTTTTCTTCGGCTTGTCCCTCTGCCTCGGGGATAATATCATATACGTTTTCTGGAGAAAACTTTTGTACCACTCTATTGATGTCATGTTTTGCAGCTCGAGCAGTATCGCGATAACCAAGCTCCACGCCACCTGCAACTAAGAGAATGAAGAGGCTCTGATGACATCTAGAATCATTCTGATGCCAAAGTCAGTTAATAATTCTAGTGATGAGAAAGTTCAGAACATTAGAAAGAATAGTAAGGGGTTTTTTCCAGAGGCCTACCGTGAAGGGATGGCTGCTATTTATACCTGATCCAGGCTCCATTGTTGAGGGAGATCGTGGCGTGTCAGGTTGTACCTGAGTCAGTCCTGCTACCACTCACTTCCCACTGCAACAGCGTGTCAGTCCGCGGCTTAGGCAGCCGAGGGAGATTGTGGTGTGTGAAGTCATGCTAGGTCAAACCTGCTTATCCTTTCTGCCAGGATTGGGTGTCAGGTCGTGGCCGGGCCGTCCTATAGGCTCTAGCGGCACCTCGTTGTGTGCTAGGCCTTCTGACATGTGCATTGAATGCCACTTGCCTTGAGTCTGACAAGACCACGATCAGGCACGTCCAGCCGTTCTCTTTTTGTAGGGTGTCCCTCCTGATGCCATATGGTGGGGCTCGGTAGGTTGCCGAGTCCCAAGACATTCTCCTTGGCATATCCGAGCTCGGTGTCAAAAGGTATTTCCAAGTTGGTTTGCGCTCAGTACCTGGTCCTATGGCCCTGGCACTCAGCCCACGGTTGGTTTTCCTCCTTGGGCCTGGGGTCCCGTAACTTGACCTCCCTGGGCTCGGGCCCTTCTAGGATGGGCCCTCCCTCACAGTATCTCGTGAATTCCTATCACGAGCACGTGGAGGAAATTCATAACACTTTTAATCATGATGTCGCCAGTTCGGCTTCTGTTGCTTCAAGTTTCTTGAGGACACCTGTTTGATTCCTACTGATTCGGCTTCCTGAGGCCACTCACCCGTTCAATAAATGCTTCTCCTTGTTTCTTGCGATCGTCCCATCTCCCAACAATTGATTAGACATGCCAGTCGTCTCTCTTCACGCTCTAGGACCTTATTCGTCATGCCGCCCACTCTTTTGACTCGACAGTTGCCATGGGTGCCGTCAATTCGGCTGCTGGTGTCGCTTGGCATTTGCTGACGTCATTTTAGTCAGTATCGCTTCGTTTCCCGTGCTCCCTCCACCCTTCCTCTCCTATATAAGGTGCTCCCCTCCTTCTTTTGACTCTATTTCTTCCTTCAATTGTTCTTCGTGCCTTAGTCGTTCCATTATGTTTCTCCTCCAGCCACTGTGTTTCTTTTCCAGCCACTATGTTTCTACCATTTCTCTCGTTCTCTCTCCAGCCGTTGCACTTTTTCTCTCCTTTCCTTATTGCGCCCCTTTTACTATCATGGCACCCAAGGCCGATCTCGTTCCTCCATTTTTTGGCCAGAAACAATGGGTTTCCTCCGTCTCTAGCGGTGACTACAGGGCGTTCCGCTCCAAGTACAACATTCCTCATTTTGTTATTCTGGATTCCTCGCCCCGCCGCCCCGGGGGGGAGCATGCGGTGAGTCCTGGGGGTATCGTGACAGGGTGGCTCTCCTCCAGTTAATGTTCGCTAATGGTCCTAACAGATGCATCAGGGGATGAAATTGATAATTCAGTCCTAACAAGTCTATGTGTGCTATCTCTAGTCCAAACAGACATGCAAATTCAACAACCAAAATAAAATAAAATCAAACAAGTAAAATGAGAGGAAAATATATCACTCAGGCTTTGAAGAGGTTCACAGCACTACAAACGTCCTCTCAACAATAAGAGAATGTTATGATAAACACCAGCTGTCCCCGGCAACGACGCCAAAAACTTGACTCGGTCTCAAATGTGTTTCCAAGTGTAGAAGTGTCAAGTTGTATCAAGGATAAGTCCAGGATCGTATTCCACAGGGAGGTTCTTCTACCACTTAGTCTCTCAGGATTTATAATTGTGGGGTCTGAATTTTTTTTCTTGCTACCAAGTTATTGATTTCACACTTCTCTACTTAAGATCAGATAGTTGCAGTCTTGGGCTATACTAATTTCCACTGATTTGGGTTTAAGTTTAACACAGGATCTTATGATAGTCTTAGCAACTCAAACTTAGGCAATGTATTTCAAACTTATTGATTGATAACACTAATGGACACAAGACAGATACTTTTGTTGTTTGTTTGATATCAATCAATAGTTTTCATTTAAGCAACTAGCAAGAACTACAATGAACCATATCTCAATGGCCTAGGAAAAGTAAATGAGAAACTCCAAAAAAAATGGAGTTAAAAAAAATATATATATACATGAGAAAAGGGACAGGCCAGAGATAAAAAAAAAAAATATGGAACAAGTACATTGGAAAAGGCTGCCTATCACCGGGATCTGTTTGGAAAAAAAATATAATAATAATAATAATAATAATCCTTTAGGTAGTCTAGTGGTAAGGGCCGACTTATGAAAGTGTGGGTAGGTGCACATTCATAGGTCTAATTCTCCCTAGAAAACCAAAAGGTGCGGAAAAAAAATAGATCTTTCAAAGTGTGATAGCATGAAAGCCGCCAATGTAATGGTTTTGAATTGGAGTAAAGACCTTTTGATTTTTCTTGAAAAAGTTGCTAAGCTGAAACTATTGTGAGAAATCTTGAAACCAACAAATGGCAATTTGTTCACACACTTGATGCACTCAAAGATTTGTAGCTTAAATACATTTTCCTTGTTTGAGCTCTTGAGAATTTTATAAGCCTTTGTATTGAGCTATAACTTGACTTGATTACATTCTAATGCCCAAAACCTCAATATGATTTGATCTTTTGTAGAGATTTTTGAATTCAGTGGCTCACTCTTGGATCCTTCATTTGTTATCGCATTATTTGCTAGAGATTAGCAATAAGCTAGTTGGGGGTGTGATTAAGTGTCAAAAACTGCATGATTAGATTGCTAAATTGAATAAATTGTTTCACCAAAAATTAAATGAAGCACTTAATTATGCAGTAATTTTTAGTACTTGACTCATTAATAAATTCTGATATTTTGCACTTAAAATGATTTATAATGCAGCTTGTAAAATCACATCAGAATTAATATCTCAATTTACCCCTCATTGTGAATACTTAATCTTAATTTCTGCAAGGGCATCTTTTGAAATGAATTGATGCAGGGCATTTTTGAAATGAGAAGCAAGGGTTGGCAGGGGCTCAACCTCAAAGACTCACACACGCGGGATCCAGTCATGGCCTCATAGCAATTCATGCACAGCAGGATTCACGAGCAACGCACGATCGCATGATGAGCTAGTGGCACTCGCACGAGCACGCACGGACAGAAGGGGCTGGAATGAAAATCACAAAGGGAAAGAGTAGTTCATGCAGAGAGATTTGCGAGGGAGAATATAAAAAGAAGATTTTTTTATCGTGTGGGGGTTCTTCTTCACTCGACAGTTTTTATTCGGTTTCATTTTTCTCCAAATTTTTTTTTTTTTGCATCGTCTTCTTCAAAGTTTCGGGCTTCTCAAACTTATTTATTTTACTGTTCTTCTTCTTATTTTCGTTTCTTTACTTTTATTTGTCTCAGAATTTTGGTTTCGCACTGCAGCGATTAGTCTTTAGTTCTATTTTTGTTTCTTCCACTGGATTTACGTTTGGATGTAATCGGAGCACAATTGGTATTTTCATTATTTTTAGTTTTCTTTTCAAAACTTGTTCCGGTTGAGCATTATCATTTTTCTTCTACAATTTTATTTACACAGCAATTTCAGATGTTAGGGTTCATCATTTTTGGGTATTTTGCTAATTTAGAAATGATAGGCTAGATTTTAAGCTTGGGATTCAATGAGTAACCCATGACTATTTGGGGTTTGGATTTTCTTCAAGGTTATGGAATTGTGAGTGATTAACTTGATAGATTGTATTTCATTTTGCCTATGGAAAGGATTAAAATTCTATGTACTTGAACTTGATCAGTCGTAGATGTAAATGCACGATTAATACTTAAACTCATGACAAGATTTTGATGGCTTTCTTTCACTTTACATTTGTTATACAATCTGTCAAGTACCTTAATTATACTGAAAAGTGTGCTTATTGTTTAATTAACCTATCATAATCTCTTGGAATGACAAAATGGTTGAGAGAATATGAAATTAGAGGTAAATCCAATTTCAAATCAGAAATGGGCGAAAATTGCATCTCAAGTGTTTGTTTTATTGTTTCTTACAAGTTTAATTCAACTTTTACACATTGCATTTTTTTACTTTTC
Organism: Pterocarya stenoptera; assembly: GCA_003123785.1. NCBI lineage: Eukaryota > Viridiplantae > Streptophyta > Magnoliopsida > Fagales > Juglandaceae > Pterocarya > Pterocarya stenoptera. The sequence goes on from QEOT01003245.1 coordinate 109,035, forward strand.
ATTTCTTTTAGTTAAGATAATTTTTACATTAAAATCTCACAAATGCTTTGATAATCCTTTGGTAAAAGGATATGCTTAGTCCCGATCCAACCCTGTCTTTCCAATCTTTGTTGATCGACTGTCACCAGCTCCAAAGGCTCGTTGGGTGCGGCCTACCAAAGGGCTTATTCATCGCGGACTTCTTCATCCCATTCAGTCAGAATCGGAGGTGAACCTGGCTTGGCGCTTCTTCAGTCCTTTCGACAGACGCCACGATTTTGACCTCATGCCTCAATCGTAGCATTCCCGGGTCAGGACCTGTTAGCCGCGGACTTTGCCCACCCCCAAGTTGGTGAGGAACTTCATTTTGAGGTGGTAAGTAGACGTTGCTGCCCTCAAGCTATTCTGGGTAGGGCATCCCAATATGGCATTGTACGAGGATGGGGCCTTAATGACTAAGAAGTCGATCAAGATGGCCGTGGTCTTGGGCTCCTTCCCTGCCAGGAATGAAAGAGTGATGGCTCACATCTATTGAATGACGTCTCCTGTTAAACCCTTAAGTGGCATTGGAGCCAAGCGTAGTTGATCCGAATTGCTGCCCATTCTGACAAAGGCCTCCCAGAATAGGATGTCAGCTGAACTACTGTTGTCGATCAAGATCCTCAAGGTTTTAAAGTTTGTCACTTGCATCGTTACCACCAATGCATCGTCTTGTGGGTGGAGGATGCCTTCTTCATCCCTTCGTCGAAGGTTATCGTGGTGTCTCCAGTGCGCCGTAGGGGCCTGCTTGAGCCTATTTCGATGGCAAACACTTCCTCGGGCGTATGCCTTTCGGGCCGACGAAGTGGCTCCACCTTCGGCATATCCTCCTATGATTGTGCTGATCTCCCCGAGTGGTCTTTCCTCCACTAGGGGGCTTCTCTGCATTTCATCCCTTGTTCACTGCCTTCTTGGGCTCGCTCCCCACCGGAAACCCTGGCGCCCACCTCCATGTCGATCCATTTGGTTCTCCGACCGGTGCTCCCGATTCTGCTGCTCTTCCTCCTTTATTCTCTTCAAGGCATAGCAGTCTCGAATGCTATGTCGGTTGCTCATGTGATACTCGTAATACGGGCAGTTCTCCACCCTTTGGGGTCGTTTTCTTTTGGGGCTCGAGCTTTGGTCACCTTCCACTACCAGGTTTGTGTGAGTGTGGCTCCCTCCCTAGGGCCGAGCTGGTTTTTCTCTCCTTTTCTTCGCATCTGGTGCTCCCATCTTTTTCCCTCCACGGTCGCGGCCTCCTCCTTGCCTTGACGCCTTCAAATCCGCCTGCTCTACCTTTGATCGTCGTTGGGCGATCAGGGTCTCGAGGGTGTCTTCAACGTTGATGAACCCATCTGCTCGGTCCATGAACTCCTTTAGCGTGGTAGGAGTCTTTCGTGCTATCTTAGACATGAACGCATTTTGTGGCCAAATTCCTCCCAGAAGGGCTACCAACATGATCTTCTCGTCTTAGTCGTCTGTGGTCATACACTCCCAATTGAATCGCGAAAGATATAACTTCAAATTTTCGTCATTTCGATGTTTGACAGTAAGGAGGTAAGCTGCCGAGCGTCTCCTCTTATGACTTTCCAGGAGCTGTGTCATGAAGAGGTGAGGGAGCTCCTCGAAACTTTCTATCTTTTTTGGCGATAGCAACCCAAACCAGGTCCAGGCGGCCCCCTTCAGTGTTAGAGGGAAGGCTCGGTAGGTGACTTCTCTTAGGAAACCATGCAAGGTCATGTGGGCCTTGAACTTCTCCAGGTGCTCTAGCGAGTCTTTGGACCCATCATACACTTCCATTTGGGGAACTTTGAACTTGAGAGGAAGCAATACTTCCATGACTCTCGCGCTATACGGGAGGTCGGTACTAATGAGTAGCTAGTCTACGGTGGTTGGGGTGTCTGTCTTCTTCTCCATTTCTGCACATTTGTCCATGAGCTCTCTGATTTTAAGCTGCAACCTGCGTCTCTCTTCTTCTGTAGAGGTGTCCGTAGGGGCTAGCCGCGAATCCACATGCTCGTTGCCAATTGTTTTACCTTTCCCCACCAGCTCCTCGTTGGTGAGCCTGAGGGCCACATTCTCTTGGCGGAGCTTCCTGGTTTCCTCCGTTAGCTTTCTTATTATCTCCTCCATGCTCGCAAGTCTTGCTTCAATTGTTTCCTCCTCGCAGTCTCCCCTTCATGTAGTTTGGGACCGCGTTGCTGCCGGCATGTGAAATACACGCTTTTATGGAAAAATAAATTTTACAAATGGCGTCACTGTTGATGTCGTGTTTCACAGCCCAAGCAGTACCGCAATAACCAAGCTCCATGCCACCTGCAACTAAGAGAATATTTCTCTAATGATGAGAAAACTCAGAAGATTAGAAAGAATAGTAAGGGTTTTTTCTCAGAGGCCTCCTGTGGAAGGGATGACTGCTATTTATACCTAATTTGGGCTCCACTATAGAGGGAGATCATGGCATGTCAGGTCGTACCTGAGTCAGTCTTGCTACCACTCACTTCCAGCTACAACAGCGTGTCAGTCCGCGGCTTAAGCGGCCGAGGGAGATCGCGATGTGTCAGGTCGTGCTAGGTCAGACCTGTATCGCCTTTCTGCCAGGATTGGGTGTCAAGTCGTGGCCGAGCCATCGTACATGCTCTGGGGGCACGCCGTTGGTACCAGGCCTTCTGACATATGCATTGAATGCGACGTGCCTTGAGTCTGACGAGAGCACAATCAGGCACGTCCAGCCATCCGCTTTCAGTATGATGTCCCGCTTGGTGCCATACAGTGGGGCTCGGTAGGTTGCCGAGTCCCGAGACATTCTCCTTGGCATATCCAAGCTCGGTGTCGAAAGGCTTTCCAGGGTTGGTTTGAGCTCGGTTCCCGGTCCTTTGGCTCTAGCTCTTGGCCCACAGCTGGCTTTCCTGCATGGGCCTAGGATCTCGTAGCTTGACCTCCTTGGGCCCGGGCCCTTTTGAAATGGGTCGTCCCTCACACACTCGCTATTGATTTTCTAACTCGAGATCATCTAAGTAGAATACTTGAGATACTTAGGAAGCCAAAACAAAATGATCATTTTCATACCATTTTTGCAATGTATTAATACTCAAGAAATGTTCATCATCGCACACTCTCCTTGTTTATTTTATTTTTTAAATTTCAGGTTAACAATGTCTTATAGGGGACAGAAGCATGGCAGACCAGGGCAACCCTCCATTGAAACAATTTGAGAGAGGACTATTTTATTGGAGCGTCAAGTGAAGATCTCTAACTTTTAGGATCTTCTCTGGGAGGGTCGTTCCTTGACAATAGTCTTCGTCGAGTATGGTTGGACACCAATCCTCGATAAGAAGAACGAAGCATGGGACCTTGTTTCCTATATTGACATCATCTTAGAGGTTTATAAAGAACTCAATCGTGCCAGCCAAGATGATGGAGGGGCATACACGATCTCGGTTTGGAGAGCCCCAATTACAATTTTAGCTGATAGAATCGTCGATTTCGTTGGTATCCCATGATGCCGCACTGCATATTTGAATGTGGTGCCTAGAGAGTCTGCAGCTACAGGTGATGGGGAGATGGCTGAGGACAAAGGCTCTAATAGAGATGTACTCAATGGCCTCACTGATCATGAGCTGAAATAGTTGGTTGTTGGTTCCGATGCTCCTCCCTATAATCGGAAGAAGAGCATTGAATATGCAGATTTATCTGGTTTCTTCAATATCAAGAACTTAATTATTGCCAACAACATTGTCATCGTTTGGACTTAACATATAACCATTCGAACGTTTCTCCATTCTCGCTAGATATTTCTGCAATAAATTTTCGTTTGAACACTTTGTTTCACGTTCGAACATTGAGTAACATGGTCATTCGAACGATACAGTAAATTGTTTGAACGGTAAATCATTGTCCCGCTAAATTTAATTACTTAACCCGCTAATTTCTCATTCGATCATATATAATATCCGCTCGAATATTTATTTTATTATGTTCGAAAATATTTCTACAATTAATATCCGTTCGAACCCTTTATTTTATGTTCGAACATTGATTTACCTCGACATTCGAACAATGTTGTATGTTGTTCAAACGGTAAGTCAATGTCCTACTAAATTTAGTAACTTAACGCTCCAAATTCTCGTTCAACCTTCTATACTATTCATTCGAATGTTTATTTTTATATGTTTGAGCATATTGGTAAATGTTCGAACGGTTGTTTTTATTAGGGACAAAATTTCTCTTCCATTCATATACCGTTCGAACAAAATATTTGTTGTCCAAACGGTAAACAATTGTAGTCATTTTTTAGGGACAAAATTTTGAATTTCATCCTCATAACTCATTTTTTGGGACAATTTTCATTTTGTCCCCAAAAAAATGTCCCAAAATCTTAATTTTGTTATAGTGTATCCAATTGTAATTGTGAATAATTTATAAACTTATTATTATATTATATATGAAATTATATTAATAAGATTAAAAAATAAATATACGAGTCAGTTCAACCCATTTTATATGGAATGAGTTAAATGGATTGAAATACGTAAACGGGTCGCGTCCAAGTTAACCTAGTAAAAATGAATTATTAAATAGGTTATGCAAGTCGTGTCTTGTCGCATCATATCGTGTCACTCATTATTCATATGGGCCATGTTAGAGTTTTAGGGCCTAACCTGTTTAATCAAACGAGTCGTATTTGCATTGGTTGACTTATATAATCTAATACTCATGACTTGGTATGATACGGACACAGCCTACAATCATGAATTGTCACCTCTACTTTTGAGATCAAGATATTCTAGAACTTTTGCTTGGACTTTAAGACCTAGAACGATTAAGAGATAGAAACTCAACCATACAATATCTATTGAACATTTCATTCTACCAGAAAATTTTATAGTATATAACAATAAAAATTGCGTCACAAACTTCATCCGTCTATCCGTCTCGCTCAATACCGTAGAATTCGGAACAAAGACTTTGCTCTTGTTCCAAATTTGCTCTTGTTATTGTCCTTTCCAACCAAAGGGTGTTCCACGAGCTTTACTATCAATAGAATGAAAATGCATAAAATAAGGTCGGGATTGATTTTCATCAATCAAAAAATTGGGCTACACATTTAAACAAATAAGTATTTCGGCTCTTTTTCAAGTGGAATGATTTTGAGGAAGAAGTAATGAAAATATACATGATTTGTGTTGTCAAAATATACATCACTTAGTTAAAAATATGACTATCAGGTTTATTTTTTTGTGGTGCACTTGATCATAATTGTTGCATTTGGATGACCACTGTTTTTTATTTTTTTCCCTATATCTGGAGATATTTTGAATTATTTATTTAACAATATGAGGATGTGACATACATGTATATAGTATACTAGTTAAACAACTTAATACGTATTGGATTACTAGTCTTTTAATGTCCTTTTAATATTTCTCAATTTATTTAATTGTAAAAAACAAAACCATGTATGCAGAAAAATGTTATTCTACAAATCAAGCTGATAGATGATCGAGAAGACATTGGAGCCAAGGTTCTTGGGCAAAATCTGACTATGCTTCCATCAAGAACATTGTAAGATATTCTTGTAGTTTGCCACATATATGGAATGGATAGCACATATTAAAGTTGTCTACCAAATATGTAGTACTAAACTTGTGTGTAAGAATTTTGTAAGAAGTTGCTTGATTTATATTGTTTAGGCACATTATATGTACTAAATCACTATAAGTTTATAACTAATACTAATATATAACTATACTAATAGTGTAATATTAATACTATTATATAGTCTAATATAGATTATAGTTATAGTTATACTAATATAATTATACTAAATCACTATAAGTTTATAACTAATACTAATATATAACTATACTAATAGTATAATATTAATACTATTATATAGTCTAATATATTATATAGCTATACTAAATCACTATAAGTATATAACTAATACTAATAGTTATATACTTATAGTATATAACTAATACTATTAGTATTAGTTATTAGCTATTAGTATTAGTTAATACTATTAGTATTAGTTATACTTATACTAATATAGTTATACTAAATAACTATAAGTTTATAACTAATACTAATATATAACTATACTAATAGTATAATATTAATACTATTATATAGTCTAATATATTATATAGCTATACTAATATATAACTAATACTAATAGTCTAATATTAGTACTATTATATAGTCTAATAATCACTATAACTAAATCACTATAGTCTATAACTATGTATTAAATGTATTACAAATATATATAAATTATAATTATCATTAAAAAAGAACCATGTACATAGAAGAAACAAAAAGGAAACGGCGTCGTTTCCTCTATACCAATAGGAAATAGTGCCGTTTAGACTTCCAAAAAGCAATAATGCCATAAACCCTAAAATCAAACCTCACTCTCGTCTCTTCCTCGCCTCCCTATCGATTGCCTCACTTTGCTCCACTCTCATCTCTACCTCGCCTCTCTGCCTCACCAATCGCCACCTCGCCTCTCTTTCTCGCCGCACAGACCTTCGGCCTCACCTCACAGTAATGTTTCTCCATTTTTTTTTTCATTTCATTACTTCTTAGATTTAGTCATTTCTCCGAGAATCAGTTAGAAGCAAGTTTGAATTTGTGTTTATAAATCGTTTTCCCTTGTTTTCCTGTCTATATTTCCTTGTGAACATGCTTTAGCTTTCAGCTTCTCATTTGTATGCTGTATCATTAATAAATGTCTTGACAATAAAACAATGCATTTCGTGCCTTTCCATAAGGATTAAGAAAGCTTTTTTCCAAGTATATTTGATATGATTGTTCCTTATTAGTTCTCTCTCTCTCTCTCTCCATATATCGTTTGTTTACTTGGAAATCAAGACGAAGTTAGAAGAGTAATTATTAGAATCTAACTTTGCTCTCACATAAAACAAAATTATGGAGATAAATATGGTTCTATTCCCAGCTGGATTGAGTGCTTTCTATAATTTCTTCTAGAAAGTTTGAATTATCTATAAAGCTTGAATGAGATATGGTGATAATATGTAGTGGAAACACGTTGCTGACTTCATAGAAAATTCTAGATTCAGAGGTGTCTCGATATGGTAACTCCATTTTTCACACTACATAATACGTATACCTATAGCATATTTAGTACATTGGACATTACCCAGTAATTACGTATAAAAATGTTGATGATATAAAGGAATTTGAGGAATACGAAACAAAGAACATAATCAAGCTTTCCGCCCCTTGTTTTCTGGTTTGCTTTCCGCAGTGGCTGTTTAGAAGAACACGTATTTATTGCAGCATTATCAACATATTTGTGATATTGTGAAAATCTTGAATAAACGTCTTTGCGGCCTTTGATCCCCTGTTTTCTCTTGTCAAGCTTGGTGGACATTTTCAGTTACATCCTCCTTCCATGACTGAAAACAAAAAACAAGAGGAAACCATTATAAAGAAATCTGGATGTTGAAGACTACAAATTGATACAGGTATGTACGTAGCATTATTCATATTTTCTTTAACTATTTTCTTTAGCATTATTCATATTTTCTTTAACTATTTCTGACGTGTAAATCATATTAGTAATTTGTTTTAATTATGATGCTTGCTTTTTTCCATTTTGTGTAGAGCTCATGGAAGACCTGGGATAGGGAGTTCTTTAAGACCACTTCTTTGGTTGGAGATAATTAAATTTAAGGTATGTCAACTTGTATAACATCTTTCTTTAAGTTTTTTTTTTCTATTTAATGTAATTACTAACTTTTTATTGGAATTAATTGCTTGATTTATTTGCATACAATTGCAAGGTTTGTTGAATGGACTACTGGAGTTGGTGGCTTAGTGCATTGCTATTGGTTCTAGTTGTAAAGTTTTTTGTTGGATGTTCTAAGTTATTGTAACTTGGACTTCTAATTTAGATTTGTAATTTGGAATTGTAATTTGTTGGACTTTTAGACTTGTAATTTAGACTTTTGGACTTGTAATTTGTTGGACTTTTGGACTTCTAATTTAGACTTTTAAATTTATTTTATTCCATAGGCTCATAGCAGATTTTTCTTTTTACTGCAGATTTTGTTTTTCAATTTTTGTAGTAGTTATAACTTATATTTATAAGCTTGTAGCAGATTGTTTTTAGTGAAACAAATTTTAGTAAATCAGATTTCTTTTAGTAAAGCAAATTTTTTATTTAAGTAGTTTTTAGTAAAACTGATTTTTTTAGTAAAACAGATTTGTTTAATAAAAGTATAAAACATATTTTTTTAAATCAATATTTTGTTGTTATAAACAGACTTTTAATGACAAACTGTCAAACTTACATTTTAGAAAATCAAAAAATTGAACCTGACCGAACAGGAAACTGGTAGAACTAGAAGTACCGGTTTATGAGGATAACCGGTGCGTAATCAATTTTAAAAAATACAAAACTAATACATACTAGTCTGATCTTAAATTTTATCCAAAATTTGATAGGACTAATTATACTCTAGAAGGATTTACCCATCTTAAGATTACAAATATCTTTTTTTTTTCTTTTCACAAATCCTAATACAAAATATCATTAGACTACTGCAACATCATTAACCGGTCTCTCTAGAGATAGATCGATGATATGAAAGGCCATGAAGGGAAAGACATGGATTGGCAATGGGAGTTATCATCTCCATGAGATCACGACCCCGTCCTTCTCTAGCTTCACGTGAAAACCTGTCATTTTCTGCTTGGCCAATTTAATCCCAACGACCATCCATGCATGCATGGGATCCACGTGGGTCCAATTTGTCATTAATGCTCTCTTCGACCATTATATATAAAGCAACTTTTATTATTTTTTTTGTTAATTTTTTTTTATTAAATCCGTTAAATCATATTTTATCAAAAGTTCTTAATAATCTTACGGCATACATGAATTAATACGTCTTTTTTGTCTTTTTTGTTGATATGACAGTATATTCATAAATACAGACATTGACAGAACTTCATAGAGGCGTGGCCATGACTCCTCAAAGTTTGAAAAAATATATATATTAAATTTTTATAATTTAATATAATTATATTAATCTTATATTATGTTGGTCTTCTTTGTAAAAAATTATCTTGACCTTATCTATAAAATTATTTTGATCTTATAGATTATTTTAACCTAGAAATAGAACAAAAAATATTTTATTTCAGTTTTATCTTTGCTTGGCCCCTACAACATATTCCTGATTCTACCACTGAATGCAAATCAATGTTCATACTGAAGTTTAGATTTTTCTTAAATCTTTATTTTTTGTATTTCAAGATAAATAAGCTATTGATTTTTTTAATTTTTTTTATTTAAATTATTATGTCAAATGCATCCGAAACTAACGCACTCCGAGACCGTTCCCCCGCGCGTGTAATATGTTATGCATGCGTTTGATTAATAAACAAGAGAAAAAATCTACTCTTCAGCCGGTTTTACTATCACACGCCACACGAAAGCTTACGTGGCAAACCGGTTTATTTACATTCGGGTTAGTGGCTAAATCTCCATCCTCTCTCTCCCCTGTGAATCCTAGGGAAAAATTTCTCTCCACCATGACGATTTCATCTTCCTCATTTGAGAACTACTCCCCGCGTGAGTCCCTAGTTTCTGGTTTCCGTTTTCAGGCTATAGCCATGGGAGCTTGGATGATCCAAGCGCGCATGATTTTTTAGCTGGAGCAGGGCCATTCACTCCATCTTAATAGATGGGTCCAGAACACTAGGCGTTGATCTACAAATGCATAACTTCAAATATGCCTGTACCATCTAACCTGCTCATCCCAATTAGAAAATCCCTTCATTTTTTTGGATTCTCTACTTTTCAAGGGGGCTTCTGAGACCAGTACATATAAGTTTTTTGACCCTTTGCTTATGAAAAAGTTACAATGATGAATGGAAAGCTAAATCATTCCGATTTTCATTTGCTGCAATGAGTTGAAATTTTCGATTTTGGAGGTCGCCATGTTCAATAGGAAGTAGACAAAAAATACCAAAGGAAAAAAAAAAAACTCAAACTTTCATAGATGTGCTTTTCGGTGCTTAATAAAAATTTAAAAAAAAAACCCAAACTTTATCCAACAAACCAGCACTGATCTTGAGGCCTATAAATCATTTTTCTTCAACCATGGATGCTTGAAAGAAACTTACAGGGCATAAGAAAAACAGAAAGAAAAAATAGATTTTTCAGAAATAAAAAAGAAAGAGAAAACATGTGTGAGTCGGTCGTGGCTGGGTTCCGTCAGTCGATCGGAGCTTTCTCGTCGGAGATCCCAGACAGTGACGATGAAGGCGGGCAGAGGAAGAACGGGTGGGGAGGAAAATCAAATTCGAAATTCACCTGCTCTGCTCTGATTTGGGTATAGCATGTGTTATTAACTTATTGTCAAACTAAACGCAACGTTTAGTTAAAAAATAAAAAAATAAGAGTCAAATCACCAGTTCGTGTGGTGTATGTGAAAAGTCGGCAGATGGATAGCTTGACTCTAAACAAGAACCCCACCACGAAAAGAAAAAAAAAAAAAAGAAGCAAAAACATGATGATCTCATCTGGTGAAGAAGTCGAAAAGGCCTAATTTTCCCCTGTTGTTATGTCATTCGTTCAAGCTACGTACGTCGTTGTGCATGCATGTGGCACTGTGATACCCACAATATATAGAACTTGTAATTAATCAACGGATCGATGTATCTTGTTATGCAAGCAAATCGTTGATTAATTAGGTCTGCTTATTTATTCATTTCAATCAATCTCATCTATTTATTTATATATTCAATAAAACTTTTTTGGATGTGTCCGGCCCGTTATATATGCAATCAGAAGACGAGATAATCGTGCATGATAGCAACATCAACAACTGTTTTTTTTCTTTTTCTAGTACTGTACGTACTATACCTTGATTCCTAACTCTTTTGGTTTCTATTTTCAACCATTTTTTTATATATAAAAGTACGGATTGTATATCTGGAAATACTGAACATTTAACAAGAAGCTCATTACATTTTTTCCACGTGATAGTGTCAGTGAAAAGTTATAAAAGTCAGTGCAAGAGGAAACGAAACCCCAAGAAAAGCTTTCATTCCATTGGTGCAAGTTCCCGAGAGCTGAAGATACTGCCATTGTTTCCAATTTGCCATGCATATATTCCTCAATCTCCTCCTCACCTGCCTGCTTACTCAAGCCCAATAATGCTCCCATTCCGACCAACCCCGACATGTTTATTTGCTGAAACATATGGCATATTTTAACACAAATGAAATTATAAGAGAGGAGAATTACAAATACAAATAGATTTATATAAGAGTAAACTCATAATAGTGTTGATTTTACATGATCCGTTAAATCTATTTTACAATAAAAATAATTTTACAATCTGATATACAGCATCAAGTAACGTCAATTTGTAAATTTACTTGTGTGTAATCACTTTATTGCTAATATATTTTTCTAATCAAAATCTTCCACATTGAAATTTCAATGTAATAAACAAAAATAGGATTGTGGTATGATGGGACCTAATCCTTTTGTTTTGGAAATAATTAGGAATATTATTTTGCTAGATGATCTGGAGATTTAGGCATCTCGGGTGGTGTCGGAAGGGGCAAGAGGGAAATAAGTGTCTTCTCCACCAGTGTTCCAGAGAAAATTAGCATAGTTAGCAGCATGGTAAGGGTTGCTGGGATCAGCGGAGATGGCCTCCAAGAATCTCTCCTCTGCAGCCCACAAGTCGTTCTTCACTTTCCACAAGAAGGTCGCGTATTTGCTGCATGCCTCTGCATCTGGTGGCTCAATCCCTACTGCCTTCCTGAAGTACTCCTCCGCTCTGTTTTGGGACGTGAACAAGCATATATATATGGTCAAACAGCTGAAAATCTTTTAATACATATCAAATTGAGAAATGAAGTTATTCGATCGCCTCATATTTTATCATTTTTCTATCAAATTTCTTGATAGAAGTCAATGACTTATACCAAACTGGAGATATTTTTTTTATTGAAACACGTAGGAGTCACAAACGCAGAGAAAATGAAGATAGGATTGAACAAGGAAATTTTGCCATGAAAGGGAAAACTCGACCACTCATTCTTCTGTCAAGATGACGCAAAGCGACAGAAGTGCTTTGAAAATGCAAGATTTTTCTAAGGCATTTATGGAGGAAGATAGGGAGAGGAAGAAACGAAAGACAGATATGAACAGATGTGGAACTCCAACATTACACAGTGGAAGATTGATTGAAACATGTAGGAGAATTCATTTTAGTTAAAAAAAAAAAATTGACGAAAAATAATAAAGAGATTGTAATTTGTACCTGTCGTAGTCGTGGGAGACCAGGTAAAGGAACTGAGCAAAGTTGGCGAGGACAAGAGGGTTGCCGTGCTCTTGGGCCAAGTCCGTCAGGTACATCAGCTCTGTTCTCAAGTACTCCCCGTATTCGTCGTCCGTTTCGATCTTCGCCGTCACCGGCGAGACGAACCGCTGCATGGTTTCTTGATCGAGAGCTTCGTCTAGGATTGCGGACTTCATTTTCGAAGCTTCTTCGACTATGGCATTCCATAGAGCCACCTCTTCTTCCTCTGTCTCCCCCTCTCTTGTAGCGTCGTATGAGGAGGACAATTGGGAAGAAGCCCCGTCGGGAAGAATATTCCGGTAGTGGTAATCCGGCCCATTAAACTTTCCTTCGCCTTCGGTTCCACTACCCACTGGCCGGGCGTTGCCGCCTCCGCCATTGTTTCCGTTGATCGATGCCGTCTTCCCCCACAAGGACGAAACCGAGAACTTTTTAATCGCCGAGGATTCAAACCTCTGGTGCTTGTGGTCCTGATCGATTTCCACCACTGAAGCCATCTCCGTCGTAGCTGCGCAAGGTCCGAGCTGCAGTGAAGCTGCCATAGCAGCGTTGCTATGCCCCATGGAATAGACGGAGAAATTCGCGAGGAGAATCATCACGTACACCATCAGGGTTGGAGTGTGAGAAAAGACCTGCTGAAATAGCCACACGAACGAAACGTGCATCTCTCTCTGAACCCGCGCGAGAATCCCCTGCACATCTTCGTAAAACAGAAGCTCTCTCATCTGCAACGTGTAGCTTTGGAGTTCTCTGATTATGAACACCATCGACGAGAAGGCCTTCTTTACCGAGCAGTAAGCCGATTCTCCTACTTCTCTGAAGTACCCATCCTGCCATTGCATCTTTCGCTTAATCATTCGAAGCGAAAGCGGAAGATCCACGCTGTTCGCCTTGCGCTCGATACTCGCGGGGATTATCTCGTCTCTTCTGGCCCAATCCGGTGGCCCTTGCAGCATTTCTGGCCACGGAGGCTCGAGCTCCGAAGATGGGTTTGGACCTTGTGGTATCAGGTGCCGAGTCTGTACAAAGTTGACGCTACTGTCGAAATTGCTACAACTATCCGCGTTTTTCACGTCTCTGGAATCAGAAACCATCTGTGATTCCGAATCATCCATGGCGATGGTGGCAGTGTTGTCGTCATCATCGCCCGAAAGTTGGAATTGGTGTGCCAATTCCTGAATCTGCTTTGAGAATTCTTCGTCCGAAAATGCATCTGAGCTGGCACTGCAAGCTCTTTTGAGAATTCGAATTCTCGGTTTCGGGTACTCGCAAGATCGGGACCGGAAAAGCGCCGTCGATGAAGCTCCCAACAGAGCCGATCGGTACAGCCTCTGCACGTAGCAGCACACGAGGGTTCCGCCATCGCCACGGTGGCTTCTTCGTCCTGCCGGAAATGAGACCACCGAGGCTAGCGTTTGAGATGAGGAGGGAGAATGGGGAACAATCGGCTGCGACCAATGCAAACAGGTCGTAGCTACCTTCGCCCCCATTTCTCCAAAGGAGAGCAAAAGGTAAGAAGAAAAAAAGCAGAGTCGAAATTCAGAAATCTCAAAGGAGTCGAAGCCCAGAAAAAAAGACCTCGTTTTGAGAAGAGAAATTTCTCTTCCTCCAACCAGAAATTTCCAACTCTTTTTATCAGATCCGAGAAATTCTTTGCCTTTTTTCCTTCAACCTCAGTCTTAACCTGAAAAATCAACGAAACCAACAGAATAAGTTTACAATTCAAACCCTTTACCCCAATTCCACGCAAAAAATCCCACTCTAAGATCAATTTCAGATAAGAACACCAGAATTTCCCGGAATAAATCGAAGAAAACCGGAATATGAATTGGAAAAAACAATATTTTTTTTCCCTATAAGAATAATCTAATAGAGAGTTCGTTTTCCATGAGAGGTCACTAATTTCGCATGAAAATCATATCAGGTAATCTCCAACGAAGACGAACTCACACGTAAACGAAAATCTATGACAGGGAGGTCCCCAAGAAGGAAAGATTTTCCCAAACATTACTTACTAAGCTTTGAAAAGCTTTGGATGGATTTTCCCTATAAAGCTCCGGCGAAGATTTCCGGCGAAACTCTCTAAACGAAAGTACTAACGCTTCCTCTCGACCAGAGGAAGGGGCACCCTTGGGTGCTTTTATATGCAAGGCCTAAAGTCCCCGCTCTGATAAAAATATCGCGGGGCATACTGTATACCGTATACCGTATACACCAGATTATAAAGTATCGGACTTGGCTTTGTCCTTTTAAAATTTAGGGAAAATGATAAATTTTCGTATTTGACAATTTTATGACATTTATTTAAGAAAATTCATAAACATTTTTTAAAAAAATAGAAAAAATAATCTTATTAATGATTTTCAAATGTATTAAAGTAACAAATATTATTATTTGATTTAGAATTTAAATTTTAAAATTTAGTTATTATAAATCAAATCTTAATGTTAAAATTATGATGACATGCTCTAACCTGGCATAATAATAGAATAAATTTTTTTTATTAAAATAAACTCATAAAAAGATATATTTTTTATTATATAATAAATTTATTTTATAATATGATTTAATATATTAAGATACGTTAATTTAAAATATCTTTTTATGAAATAATTTTATAGTTAAGTATTTTTTGTTTTATTAAAAAATATTGTGTGGTTATTCTCTTTCTATTTTGAACGAAAAATGACATGCGATGGATGAATCACTGGGGATGTCGTGGAGGATGGTGCGTGAGTAGCTAACCTAGTCAGCAGTGTAAGGAGTAGGGGAGGTTTGGGCGTGGTTCAAGGAGGGGAAAAAAATCGAGTAGTTTTCAGTCCAACGCGGCCATTTTCACGGACTCCTAGGCCGCCCTCTATGTACCACGTGTTGACACAGACCGCTACCACCTTGGTTAAAATTCGTGAACGTCACCGACTCTCTCCCGTTGCTTTAGCGACGCGTGTCTGTTTAATTTTTCTTTTTCTTTGGGAGATTCTGTCGTCGTCGTTTTTTAGATTGTCTTTGTTTGTTTAATAATCTTACGGAAGCAGGTTTTTCGTGATGAATTATCATTTGATGAGGGCCTTTAGTGATTGGTAATCCGATTGATACCACTAGTATTAGGACAAATATAAATTTCTTGCAAGTTTGTTTTTTATATATATAAAATAGTGAATTTAATTAAAAAAAAAGTGAGTTTTTATTTTTATGATGAGGTCAACTTTTTATAGAAAATATGCATGCCCTGTTTAGATTTAAAGTTGATCTCAACTTATTTCATTTAGATTGTGTTTTGATAGTAAGGTACTATCAGGTATTCTATGAATAGTAGTGAAAAAGTAATGATCGATAAAATATTGAATAATAGTAAAAAATAAATAAAAATAATAATAAAATAATAAATAATTGTAAAGTATTCTCAGAATACCTGAGAATTCAATTTCAAACATTATCAAATTTTAATACAACATATAATAGATAATTCAACTTTTTCAAATTTTAAAATAATAATAATATTTTATTTAACTTTTTTATTTCATCTCATCTCAACTAGCACTATTAATCCGTATCGAATTTTTTCCTGGCCCGATCTAGAACATGGAAAACCAGATTACGGTTCTGGATTCCAGTCTGGATCAAAACAGATCCAGAATCCAGATTGTAAAATCCGAATCAACACGGTCTAGGTACGGGTTAGGGACACGGGTACCAGATTTAAACCTGATAGGCCCGAGTCTTTATAAAATTGGTAAAAGCCCCCCCGACTCACTTCTCTCTCTCCCTATATCCCTCTCTATTCTCTCACTCTTTGTCTTGTTGTGCTACAGCAGAAGCAGAAACCCTAGGTCCCTAGTCGCTGCCATCGTGACCACATCACCGTCCCTTATGCCTTCGCCTCATCTCCTTCTTCGTCTCCTATGCCACATCTCCTTCGTTGTCGCTGTAGCCTTCGCTGTCGCCTTCGTCGCATCTCCTTCTCTGTCATCACATCTATGTCACCGTCAACCTTTGCCTCTAAAGGTTATTGTTCCAGCACTCTCTCTCTCTCCCCTTGTAACTATGTTTCTATGAATGAGTATAAGGTCATTGGGTATGTGAACTATATACCGTTGAGATAGGTTGTGCAGTGGTGGATAGAAGCTTTGACCATCTGTTTGCTAGTGGTAGAGTGGTTTTTGGAATGTTTGGAAACTTTTTTTTTTTTTTAATCTGTATTGGGTATCAATTTGTTTATGGATTCATTGATTCTCTATTTTACTGAATATGTTTGGTTGTTGGAAAAGTTGAAGGAAAAAAACTCAAATTTATTTACGTTGTCGTTTTCACTCTCTACTCGTCCATGCCCTCTGTGAATCCAAGAGAAATTTGTATAAACACTACAAACTTGTATCTGGAACTCTTTTAAAAAAAAAAAATCCAGGTGTAACCTGGAACCCAGATTTTCGAGTTTTAAAAATCTGGATCCATCTGGATTCCGGCCCCGGGTTTGACCTCGAACCAATCCGGTCCGGGTTTCAGTCCGGATTTTAAATCCAGGTTCCAGTGCAAATATACCCAAGATCTCGAGTCAAAACCCAGATAAACACCCCTAAATTCTCAACTTACTATCCGAACTTCAGCTTAAACTTCCAACTCCACCTAAATGACCAAAATATCATCTTATATTAAGAACGTTCTCGAGAGAGGCTGAAGCGAAAACTTGCAGGAAGAGCTGATTAACCTTAATAATTAATTAACATACTTAGATAATTCAATTCAAAATGAACAAAAGAATTCATGAGGGCTATTATGGTCATTTAAATTTGAGGCATAAACTATCTTATAATATTCTTTCATCTTTCACAATTTCATAAGTTCATAATTACATGAGTAATGCCAAATACAAATTCTGTCTGCATGAAAGGTTTAACTACGAATTTACACAATTATTTGTCCTATACAATAAGATATTAATACTACACTTTCATCTCATTTATGTCCTAAAATATTGATGTTGCACACCCATAAAGTTGTAGATACTTATATAATAGAATTTAAAAGTTAAGCGACAATAATTTTATGTCAACATAGTAAAATGAAAAATTATATTCTCAAGTCGGTGTATAGAACACATATAGTAAAGTGCCTATATGATATAAATTGATTTAAAATTTAAATTTTAAAATTTAAATCTTACCATTTAAATTTTTTTTAATATGTGAATTTTACCATTTAATGGATACGTACGTATAATGTGCTCTACAGATAGGTTTGATAAAAGAATAATTATAATAAAATAATAGTGTCGTATAAGTGTATAAATAAAATATAGTATATTTGGTGCATTTATAAAAACTTGTAAATAAAACCTTTTTTTAAATAATAAAAAGAAAAAAAGAGCTTTTTGGTGGGTGAGGAAGGGGGGGTTGAGACAATGAAATTAATCCATGAACTTAATTTGTGCTTTCATTTCATACGTACGTTTTTCTAATTTCCTATCAATCAGTCTTTGACTCTGTGGTATCTATTTCCAGCTTTTTTTAATCTTTATTTGGGTTATGCCCTAAATTGACTTGACTAAATGAAAATGTTGATTAAAATTTACAGAATTTATATAATTGATATAAAAAAACATTTTAAATTAGGCAAATTTAAAATAATTTAGATTTTTGCTATAATGGCTGGTCAAAGATATAGAACTACAATATTTGTTTCTCTCTCCAAATAAAAAATATTATTTGGTTTGTAATTAAGAAATTTAACTAGAATTTTAGATGAGTTTAAACAAATATTTTTTGTTATTAACATTAAATGAATTTTAAAAATATGATTTTTTTAATATTAATTTAATTATAATATAATTATTATTAATATTTAATTGGTAGAGCTACAAAATGTGATAAAAATAAATTAAATTAATAATATTTTTATTATTATATAGACAGTAAATGGATAATCCAATGCGGGGATTAAACTTAAATAGAATAGACAAATATAAAAAAATATGATATTGGCTAAATTTTAAAGATGAATTTGATCAAGTCAATGAAGATGCTCTAAATCGACACGATACTCAAAGAAAATAAATAATATATAAAACATATAAAATGCAAATAAAGAAAAACAGATCATATTTACATGGTTCGATATAAATCTATATTCACGAATTATTTGGAGACGAAATTTACTATAATTGATTCTTTGTATAATTTCCTATCCCCTCCCACATTTCTCAATAAAATAGAGGAAATTAAAATTTTCGGGAGGTTGAAGAAGACTCATTCATTGGACAGAGAAAATCTTTGGGATCCATATATATATGCCTATAGAAGTCTGACATCCCAAAATCTGTAGAGATCCCATGCCTTTATAGAGGTATCTTCTCTTCTTTGTAGTACTTGAGTCAACTTGCCTTACGTTGCTGTCACATTTTACGTGTCTTATAAGTTAATTTGCATGCATTATCTCTTCATGGTGATTGACTTCCAATAGACTAGCCCCAGTTCGTTTTATATCCAACATGTTATAAATGGGAAAATGCCTTACTAATTTCATTCATTTAAGAGAACCACAAAGAGATACAATGAAAGGAAACGCATGAATTTACATGACTTAATGTGATACAGTAGATTATAAAATTATTTTTATTGTAAAGTAGATTTAATGTATCATATGAAGTTATATCAGTTTGTATATTTTCTTTTGCAGGATTTATTTGTAGATGTAACACTTTTCTTCATTTAAACCTTGATTAGTATTAATTAACGGAGGATCCCAAAATGCTTAAATTATGAGAGGAGGAAAAAAATTCAAGAGAAGCAAACAAAAAATGTGCAACCAACAAAGATTCATAAATACAGGAGTCTAGCTGTATGACTAGCACCCCATTTTGCATGGATCGATGCTGTGAGAACGGTCTAACCGAAGAAAAAATTAAGCATAATTTGCTACATTATATATATAATGCATTATGCAGGAAGAGATCGAGCATCAAACAAACAAAACTGCGAAAAAAGAAAACGCCAATTTAGGCACTATATATATTTGGAAACATAATGAAAAAGAACCAATTATGAATGAAATTAACATATGGTGCAAGTAAGCACAAAAGAAACAAGCCAATAGACATGAAGGGGTATCTCTCGAATCCTCGATCGTTATCTCAAAAGAAAAATAAGAAGTGTTAATCGATGGTCTTGACTTTGACTCTCTCTCTCTCTCTCTCTCTCTCTCTCTAAACTTTGCGTGTAAAACTTTCCACAATAACGGGGCATTTGATGTGGGTGAGGCTATACATTGATGAAACAGGGCCAGAGCACCCACAATCAATTTGTGCTCCAGATATTTCAAAACTTATTTTCAGTATTGCAAGTAACAGTACTCATGTGACCATGAAGGTGGTAGCTCAGATATATAGGGGATCCTAAGGTCACAGGTTTGAAACGGCTTGTTTTGATAAAATTTGTGAATCAAAATCTTGAAGTCCTTTGCATGCTGGCACCTTGATGGAGTTGCGGTGACGGGCTGTTCCATCCGGGATCAATAACTATGGCTCAAACAGAATATGCCATAATGAGTGGAGATCCTTATGGTCACATGCCCAGAGGGAGAAGCTACACTGGGTTGCTCCTCCCCATTGTTTTGCAGAAAAAAAAAAGAGTAATGGTATTGTGATCAATCATTTTTTAAATGCCATTTTTTTATAACGTAACATTGATACGATGTGAAAATCACCACTTATCCCATAACATTGTTGTGTAAAGTATTGTAAAAAGTGACGTATGTTTATCACTTTTCTAACATTAATGAACTCATTGCCCATCACTTTTACCAGCTTGTGGAGGCCGAAATGGTCCATTTTCAGACAATTGCCTTTTTGGCGAAATTGGCTCATAAATATATACATACAATATTGGGGGAAACTAATTAAGCTTGAGATAATGAGGTGCAAGAGGAAGAATCTTTAAATATGTTTACGTGGCCTTCTTCTAAGTGATCATGAGGAAAAAGATAAATATATAGGAAGGCTAGACGTGATTGTATGTTGGCATTAATTAGGGAATAGCCAACAAAGGGAAAACGTCGAGAGAGCCACATGGGATAATATTCAAACAGAGACATGCAGACGCCAATGCCACGCCAATGCCACGCCAATCACCTTATCTTCTCATCTACTTTGACACTTCTATCTCTCACTGTCATAATTCTTGGTTCCATTATCATTCAAATGAATTAAATACCTTATCCTATATATAGCTTAGTTAATTATAAGAACGAAGAACGTACGTCGTTACTCTTCATTTATTAGATCAGTTTTTAATCCTCGATCAGTCACACTGATTGGTACGTATGACATATCGTAATTAATACTGTATTTTTATATCAACTCCTTAAATAGAGATCACAAAATCTAAGATGGTCAACAGCAACACGTACGTTTGTTTAGCTAATTATTTAATTAACCACCTATGTTAAAGGAAGGATAAAGTAATTTATTTAGCTAGTACTCGGTAATTAATATATCAGTTTTTTAAAAAAATTAAGAAGCCATTTCATTTTCCTCTTATTTGTGGGTTTACATTTTGATTTAATATTTGAAACGCTAATCTATTATTAAGATAAATTATCACTTGTTTCAAGAGTTTCATAAATTCATATAGAGATTTAAAGGAATTAGTTAGCTATAAAAGTTTATATATACCATCACACACTCTGATCAATCATCATGAATGTGTATTATTATATAATATATGATCATTAAGTTCAAAAATAAAAATTATATTATATCCAAATTATTATTTTAAATAGTCCTCCTTAAGCTTTTATATAATGACTATTTTCTTTTTTCTTTTTTTCCCTCAATTTATACATTTTTATTTTGTCACGCTATATAATAACTCTTCTCTTCTTAGAGTTCTTCACTTTAGTAAAGCTTGTGAAATTTCTCATCATGGACATATAGAAACAAATGAGAGTAATGGGTAGAAACTGAAGGTTATCAACCAAATTTTGAAGATTTGTTTTTAAAAAATGGAGGTCAAAATGCTATTAATTATATATAAGACCTTAATTAAGGTATGCTATAAAACTTTCCCACTATAATGGGTCATTTGATGTGGGTGAGGGTATATAGCATAGAGCCATTCTACTCATCACACTACAACAAATTTTAGTTTTAGGGATAAAATTATTTAGGAATGAACTGAATTTCATCCCTAAGAGTAATTATTAGAAACAAAACATGGATGACTTTATAAACGCGTTTGAAACGCTAAATATCTGTTCGAATTGGATTTTCTGTGATGAATTAAATCGTCTAAAAAAATCACAGCAGTTCGAATGGCAAAAAAATATGTTCAAACAAACAAATCTTGGGGGGAAAGTAATTTATTTTGATAGGAAAAGTTCAAAACTGTTCAAACTACAATTGTGTTGTTCGAACGGTATAGAATTGGTGCCAAAATCTAGCGGGAAGATTTCAAGACCGTTCGAACAGCACATATTTAGTTCAAACATATTCAAACACCACATCATGCATTCGAACGTATAGTTTGGTGGGAAATTAAATTAAAGTTGGCGGGAATTTTTTTAAACCTGTTCGAACGAAACATAAATTTGCGAATGGTGAGTGTCTTGTTCAAAATATAAAAAATGTGTATATATTATATATTATGATTTCCTGTAAATTAAAATATTTAAGAATTCATAAATTAATTTAAAAATATTTTGGTGATTTCTTTATGTGAAATAAAATTTTTAGTTAAATAAATATTATCATCCATGAATTAATCTTTGCATCATCCTACACACCACACACCATAACTTTTTTTATTTTTTTTTATTTGTTTCTCTTATTAAATGTGTATTATATGGATGATGAATAAAAAAATATAAATGTTTCAAGAAGAGTAAAATAAAAAAAAATTAAAAAAAATTAAAAAAAAATAAAAAAACACATTGGTGTGTGGTGTGTAGGATGATGCATAGCAATCCTCTATCATCCATACAACACATAATATAAATCAATAATTAATCCAAAAAAAAAGATTTAATTCATAACTAAAGAAAATTATCAAAACACCAGATACTGTCCATAACAAAAACAAAAAAAAAAAATATAAATAAAAGATAGAAACTGCTATGATCCGAGCTCTCTGATTTAGGATTGGTGCCCAACCACGATCGTTGAATACTAATGAGAGGGAATGATCCTTCTATATAAGAGTCACAAAATCAAACAGTTTTACCTACTGCTCCAGTAAAATAGTCTGCTCTCGAATTGTTTGGATGGAAGGTTCGCCCAATCTGCCACGTTTACAGCCCCTATAAGACATTATTATCAACCTAAAATTTAAAAAATGAAATATATATTCAACATTAGGGATAAAATGTAATATCTTTTAATATTCACAAAATTATATACTAATAGCAATTTAATAAATTAATTGATAGAACAACAAAATAAAACAATGAAAATAAATTAATAAGTTAATATAAACTAATTGGTTCAAACTGACTCTACTATATCGAACGGATACTGTAGTGGTCGAACGAATGTTATAGTGTTCGAATAGACAAATCAAATTATCTAATGGCTATGCTTTGAACATGTCAAGATGTGTTCGAATAGACAAATCAAATTTCTCTTAAAAGTCACGACTGTCGTGTATTTCTGCAGCATCTGTTGTCGGTTGGTGTACATAGAAAGATTACTCGAGATGTTCGTACAACTATCATAGAATTAGGGAGATTTTTCAGGGACATTTATACTAGAACGTTAAAAGTTGATGCATTGTTAAAAATGAAAGTTGACATTGCAGTGATATTGTGCAAATTAAAGAGTTTGTGCTCGTCTTCGTTCTTCGATGTAATGGTTCATTTGGCTGTGCACCTACCTCATGAGACTTTAGTTGCTAGCCCGGTTCAGTATAAATGGATGTATCCTCTTGAACGATTTTTAAAGAAAAATTTATCCAAAATGTTCGATTGCAGAGTTATACATTAATAATGAGTAACATACCTTTCATTCAATATATTTATGTGGTGATACTTGATTTACGAGATCGGATCGAAATTATGAAGGTAGACAAATGAGAGTCCCATCATCATTTTCCTTGTTTTCCCAGATCGTACGTCCCATAAGTGCACAAATGGGCTATGACCTATATGGGAGAAGGTTTGAAAGAGCTCGATAATATGTCTTGAATAATTGCACAGAGATTAACCACTACTTAAGGTTAGTGATGATCCTCTAAATCAATAGTATCTTTAAGTTCATGTATAATAATATAGTATAACTTGATACAAATTAATAGTTCACATGAACATGCGTAGCGAACATAAACAACTACTTCGCACAAATGGTGTAACTGACGTAGAAAAGAAGAACAAATAGGACTTCGCCTCGTGGTTTGAATATATGGTATTATTGTAAAGCGCCATCTTATAATACAAACTTCATACCACTAAATTCCATTTTTTTTTCTGTCTAACCTCTATATAACTATAATAATATTTATTGATGTAGGCTGTATCGAAATATAATGAAAATTTAGAAGAAATCTCACTACAACTGTATGCTCTGGCATGTGGTCAGTCCAGGCAGGCCATCCAATACCCAAAATGTTTGGTGCGTGGATATAGATTTCACACAGCTGAAAGAGAACAATATAGGGAAACCCAAAATTGTGGGGTCGTAGTCGAAGGCAGACATGTGAATGATAATATTGACTTCTATGGAATTGTGCATTATATCATAGCGTTAAAGTACGTGGGGGATATATGATCTGATTGTTTAAATGTAATTGGTGAGATGTCTTAAATCCTATGTTGAGAGTGTGTAACGATGAATATTTTTTAGTGTCAATACACCTCGCACATGATATGAAGACGATCATTTTGTTCTTACTTACCAAGTGATTCAAGTTTTTTATTTAGATGATCCGGAGTACGGGAATCCATGGCGGATAGTGGAGAAGTTTACACCAATAAATATATGTAATTACATTCCAGAGGCAAACAGACTACATGAAAAAGTTGATAGTCTAGCAAATGAAGAGGCATATCAAGAAAATGAATCAAGTATCAATCTATTTGTTGATCTAAGCCAATATGACATGGTCCCATTGCATAGAGAATATGTTCAACCCGAAATAATTGAGGGTGAAATATCTGAAGAAAATGAATCAACTGAAATGTCTAGTGAGGATGAAGGCGACTGGTTAAACAAATCTAATAGTAAATGAATTTCAAACATATATTTGTGTAAGTATCATTCTTATAAATATCTGTAACGTTTGTTCAAATAATAATTTGTTATAATTTTAAACAGATATGCCTCTCAAATACAAAGCAATACGTGCGCTATCCCCATCTATTACAACTCCCATTGTGGTTCACCTACCGTCAATAGTGGGCCAACATCACTAGATCCAGAATAAGGTATTTTATGAAATTGACTATCACATTTAATGCTCAATTTAAATAATATATCTATAAAATAAAATAATTTAATTAAATATTTACTTTAATTACTATATATAGCTGTTGTAAGCCAACACCGAGTTTGAGGCACTACGAGGGGTGTATGCATAGAGAAAGTAAAGAAAGTGGGTAAAATTAAAATTCATATTCCTGATGATCACACCAGTGGCTCCAGAGATTCAATAGTGTGGCTTGCTTCTTATGTTGGTACGCTTACTCGCACGTATGCATCGATGGCTACATCCTCTTGGGCTAAAGTTTTTCAAGATGCAAAAAACCATATAAAAAATGTTAATTGGTAATAAACTACATCCTAAGAAAATAAGTATAACATGTTAATTTAAAATTACTTTGTATTTATACTACTTGTTTATAATATTTGAAAGGACGAGTTTGAACTTAATTTTGGTCAATAAGAGGATCAACTAACGGTTAAGGAACTAATGTTGAATACATTCCAGAAGTACAAAGGTCGATGTCATGCACACTATGAGAAATCCAGTAGTACAACAAAACCGCGCCAAAATCCATTCCAAGCAATGCTACCAAATGAATGGAAGAATGTTTGTGATATATTTGAAGATCCTGCTTATCTGATAATTTTGTTGCTATCTTTTTAATAATATATGATAGATGTATCAAACATATAGACATAATATTTTTTTTAGCAACGGATTACTGTGAACAAAGTAAATAGATCAAATTTAACAATACACTATCATGCTGGTTTCCGATCTTTTCATCATTTGTCTAAAAAAAATGATAAGTTATTCTAGTTCCCGTTAAATATTAACATATAATACACTCTTCTGATTTAAGTTATAATATATATTTTTATTTTGCAAGAAGAAGAAAGTCCTATTGACTATGATCTGACCCAATTATATGCTAAAACACATAAAACTCGTGATGGTGTTTGGACAAGTCCCGAAGTAGAGACAAATTATGTAAGTTTAAATTTCTTTAATTTCATTATCTAATAATATTTTTGTTACTTATACTAACTTTAATGTTTTTATTTTTGTAGGATAAAATGATATTTCTTAAGGAAATTGCTACAGATCCATTTAATGAACCTTCTGTCAACGATTCTCAGATCATTTCTCAAGTTCTTGGATCACGTTCTGGATATTTGAGGGGCTTAGGACGTTGCGTGAAGCCATCATCATCCTCTTCTCGAGCCAGATTAAATGACGACAAGACTAAGGAATTGGAGGAAACAACATTTGAGATAGAATGATTGAGGTTAAGGAAAAAGAGTTGCTGATCTGATTAGATCAAGTAGCGAATTTAGAGACGATATTAGAAGAGAGACTGCAGTTGAATAACTAAAAAATATTTGAACAGTTGCAGTCAATCATGATGTCGCAAAACTCTATGCCACCATCACAATTTTAAAATTTATTTTTTCTTTAATTGTCTTTCCATTATGATATTTCAAAACATTTGAACAATTGTGATGTTTAAATTACAATTTCTGTAATATTAGTATGGTGTTTTAATTAAATTCTATACTGTATAATTAATACCGTTTGCACCGTAAATAACATGTTCGAACAATCAATTACCATTTAAAAATCCATTCAAACAAAAGGAGACCTATTCGAACACAAAATAACGCATTTGAATGACAACTGAGAAAGGCAATCTATATGTCCGTTCAAACAATAAAATATTTATTCGAACAACATTAATATGCAAAACCCCCTTCAAATGGAAAGAATTTCAAAATTGAACAATCTATTTGAATGTACATAATTTATATTCGAACACAAGTCATTTAAAAAATTTCTTGGTTTGAACGCATAAAATTTATTTGAACGCTCCGTCTGTTCAAACAGGATCAAATATGGTTATTTGTTCGAATGAACATTTCTTGTAGTTTGAATGCTAAGTGTTAGTTCAAATTGATATTATCCCATTCGAACGTATTTTTTAGAAGAAAAGTTTTCGTCTTAAAAGAAATACTTGACCGAACAGGTTCGACTGGTTGGGCCCAATTTCGTCCCTAAAAATCATTTTTTGAAACGTCTCCAAAAACCTTTTGGGGTAGGCTTTTTGAGACAAAATAAAGACGCACTTTTTTCATCTCCAAAAATGATTAGGGACGAAAATTGAGTTTTTTGAGACAAAATGATTTGTCTCAAAAAACCCAATCTCTTGTAATGTCATCCCTATATCACACACTATGCTTAATTTATTATTTTATTTTTTGTTTTATTCCTGCTAAACTAAAAGAGTTTTTGTACTCATCATCCATATATCACAAATTTAGTAAGGAAAAAAATCATCTATAGTATACATGTGGTGTAAGGACGATGAATAAAATCTTTCTATAATCTATACTGATGAAATTTGGCAAGCATGATATAGATTGCAGGCACGACCCCGGTAAACATTTCCTAATGTCAATATAAGAAAAATGATAATGGAGCCCCAATTGCAGAGAGAGAACGTCCCCCTTCTCTCTAAAACTCTCCTAACACAAGAACCCCCTAGAGGGGGTGGGAGCTTCGGCTCCTCCCCTTCCCTCCCTCCCTTCACTTTTGCCCAATTTTTACTTCCCGTGTTGTGGTTTGTTTTATTTTATGTTTTTTTCAAGTCAAATAAAGGTAAAACGCCAATCTAGGATTTTCCGACGACCAAGGTCCGACACGCGCCCCACCATGGTGCGCCCCACCATGGTGTTCCCCAGAGGCCGATCTTCAAGACTACCGAACGCGGCACCAAACAGAGCGGCGCATAGCACGCATGCGTGGGTGGAAGGTGAGCGTGTGGCTCTCACGAGCCATGCGCGGTGTATCTGGGCCAGCGACTTTGGGATTTCCAAGATCGACCGTTGGGCTTACTCCCAAAGTGGTGCGTGAAGGACACGAGCCACTACAACCCCTTTCCCAGTGTTTTTTTTTTTTTTTGTCCAATTGTTTCTTTTGTTTGTAGATCTGGTTTTCAGTATCTTCTATATATTTTCAGTTTAGGTAAAAAAATAAAAGAAATAGTCTATTAGACTTGGTGTCCATAGCAAAAGAGTCTCACTCCTAATTTGGAGGAAGGTAGGTGATAGTACTCCTCTTCCTTAGGAGGACGGAGTGTGTTAGTACCTCTCTTCTTTTGAAAAATGAGTTGTTTAGCTATGTTTTTGCAAAGTGCTTTTTCTGTATTAGAAGAGAGTTTATAGAAGTTATGATAATGTTCGTCACAAAGAAATTTGTGAGCAGGGGTGCCCCTAACCGATGAATAATTTGGCTTGTAATCTGAATTTTTTCCTGTATTGATTAGTCATAAGTGTAACTTCGGTTTATGAAGTCTATTTCCATTATAAAAAAAAAAAAAAACTCAATTTTATAAATATTTTTAATTTAATTTACCTATGTATCGTACTGTTTTCGGCTAGTTAGTATATACGTATAAGGACGATGATCACAGGAAGGGGGATATTTTGGTAACATGGAGATAAGTGGAGAGAACAAATATCTAGCTAAGAGCAAGAGGCAAATGTTCTTGTCAACATGCAAATGGTCACCAATAGCCGACTGTGACCTATTGATGGATCGGGGCCACCATCGTTGGAATTTGAAGCTTTGAAGTTATAGCCACAGCATCTCTTCCGAGCACCTCGACCATTAAAAGTCCATGAAAATATATCGCAATATATATATTGTTAATGCATGCATGCACGCACAGTTTGTGAATGTGGACATTAGAATAAGTACTTCGCCATGATGTAGATATATATATTTATAATATAAATATATATATATTTATATGTCCGAGCTCCTACGCCATTCGAAATAGTCTCCACAAATTAAATCTATATCTCACGTCGTCGTCGATCGCAAAGCTAGGCAAGTTGCTAGCTGCCAGCTTGGAAAGTTTGGAAGCTTTTGCTTGAGGTAGGTTATACGTATGATTTTTTTGTTTATGTATATGATTATACTACGTATTATTTACAGAATTAATATAAGAATAATAATATATATAAATCTCAAATGTACAAATCTTTATGTATATATTTTATAAAAAAAAATGACTACAATATAAAAAAATATGAAAAGTTAACTTTTTCTTAATAGAGTCCACTTTTTTACAAAAAAACTTGCACGAAATTTAATTATACATTTGAAACTTGATCTTTACCAATACTCTTAATATGATACCACGATCAATGGAGTACCGTGGTGCTATATTTCTGTGTGTTTGGAAGATAAAAGTAATCAAATTAAACGAGGTATTGATATTATTTCATCGTTATGTCAAGATACGTGTAAGGGGTTTTTTCCCCTATCGACTTTAAAGGCAAGCCCATGAAGGACTATTGGGGAAGTAAGTTAGAGAATCCGGCCAAGTGCAACCACCCCCTTTTAAAAAGAGTCAGTGTGACTTTATAGAGTACTTGACCCACAAGTAAAACCTACCCACGAATAAGCAACCCCACATAGGGAAAGTGAATGGTAGGGACGGATAAGACTCGTCGTCCTGACACTACACCGATAACATACTACTCTCGAGAACCTGCTCAGGCAGGTGGACGGGAAATATGGAGAACCCTCCTGACAACAGGCATAGAGAGGCTTAATAGGAAACGCTTCTGGATAAAGTGAATGAAGAAACCATAGTGTATTAATGACACACTACCCGGACTCCGAGCCGCATTAATGACGTTGCTTCAGAAGCCACACCACATTAAATAATTCTAACAAAGGAACAGTAGAAATGACATAAGTCCCTCAAAGTTAGGAATGAGCAGTCCCCACCAGAAACTTAATATAAAAGTCAATCTCTATGTACAAGAGACTCTCTCTAATTCCTCTAAGCTTACAAAAAACTATTAAGGAAATATACTGACTTTAACATCGGAGAGCCACCACCAAGGCCCTCATTCTCCGTATTTGCTTAAAATGTGCAGATGACAGTCCGAAAACCCAAGTTTCTGGAACTCAATCCAAAGACGTGCAAATTTATTTAGAGATGTTTGGATGGGTGGAATTTTCATGAATAGTGTATAAATGATGATAATTAACTAACAGTACAAATTAATTTCTAGACGGTGCAGAAAGTGGGGAGACTTATTGAGAATACATTTGGATGTAAAATCTTGAGTTGTTTTCATAAATAATTTAAAGTATTTTTTTAAACATGTACCACGGGTGGCTATAACTGCTTTTCTTTTCCTTTAAAAAAAAAATGTTTAGAGATGTATTTCTAAGTTTTTGGGTGTTCTAAAAATCTTGATTTTTTTTTACGTTGTACATAATTAATGTTTAGGGAATAAAAACTCTCCAAGACTCCAAATTTAGTGGAGTTCATGGTTGCCAAGCATGCACCAAGATTGACTAGGCAAGAGATATTGGAAAAAAAAGATGTTTGAATATTACTATTACAAAGTATTTTATACAAAACAAAATTATAAAAAAGAAGAAGTTATATATCGATATAGTTTGATGTGACATGTGCATAAATAAACTGGTTACTGATTTGTTACACCAAATCAACTGATAAAGATATTTTTTAATAATTTTTTTTTATAGACTTATCCCTTCTTATAACTATAATTTCATACTTATTTAGCAAAACAGAATGTTATGCTTGAGATCAATATCTAGATTGTTGTATATAAAAGAAAAAGAAAAAGACTTGGCCCTTCTGGTCTAGTTAAATGAATATTTGTAAAACTTTGAGTTACAATAATTTAGAATCTCTAGTCATATTTGGAGAGTCACTGTGGAAGGACTAAATTAATATTTTATAATTTTTTCATCCAACTACTTCTCTATTTTAATATTCAATTTTAATATTAATACAAAATATTAAATATTAAATACAAGTGAATTTTTAAAATATTATTAAAATATATAATATTATATTACTATTTTGATTTTAGAATAACTATTCTAATGTGGATTAATCTCTCTAAAAATTTTAATTATAGCCAAAATCTCAAATTCTAGTCAAAATTTAACTTGTCCATTACCAATGCACCAAGAGATGGTAGGTTTTACAAGAGTACAAGTAATGAATAAATAAATAAAACAGGTTTTATAATATTTATTGTTATTTATGGAAATCTTTGGACAGCATTAAATACTTAATAAATAAAATATAATTAATTTAATATATTTATCTCTTCTTTTTAATTAAGATTCTCTCTAATTTTAAATTGTATAATATATCTAGATATTGAAAAAAAAAACTATAAAATACCCCAATGTTAATCCGACGAGTCGTCGTCCTTAGGATTTTTAAAAGCCTTGGCGGGAAATGAGTTTCTTACGGCTGCATTTTCCCGCTAGACGCAGCCGCTATATTTATTCCCCACGTTTTTTTCCTCCTTTTACCACCGATCCACGACCCGAAATCCAAAACCAGTTAATCCTAACCATGCCTGCCATCGCCCGATCTAACGCCGACTTCACTCCTCAGAAACGAAGACTCAGATCCGATGCTGCGGCGGCGCAGGATAGCCAGCCTTCCATACCGGTCAAGTGGAAATCGCCTCGCAGATGCACATCTGCGAGCCCAAACTGTCCCTCCAATGTGATTTCTACGATGCTCTGATTATATACGAACTGTTTGATGTTTTAAATTTCAATTTATCTTTCTTCTAACAAACAGCGCGTTTGCTTAAACTTGATGGGTTTATGTATACTCAATTCGAAGCAAACTAAATTAGAGTAAAATTATTTGCAGAGAGCTGCCATAGATTCAAGTGAAAATCCTGGGAAATCACCACTGAAGAAATCGCCTGATAGGTTTATCCCAAATTCGAAATGGAATCCCGTAGGTAATTGTGAATTTCGAAATTGATCTCAATGTATTTATTCTCCGGTTCGTTTTAGTTTTGGTAGAACCTGCTTGTTTATATTCTCAGCGTGTCGTTTATTTTGATCGATGCAGATACGGAGCAGATGAGGGCGGTGAAGGAGGCCTTGCACGTTTCGACGGCACCGTCTACCGTCTTGTGCCGTGAGGATGAGCAGAGGAGGGTTTTGGAGTTCTGCAAGGCATGCGTGGAGCAAGAGAAGGCTGGGAGTTTATATATTTGCGGGTGTCCAGGGACCGGGAAATCATTGTCAATGGAAAAAGTGAAACAGCTTCTGGCTGATTGGGCTAAAGAGGTAAAGCTCTTACTTCCCCTCTATTTGATAGTTATGACAGTCTATTGAATCAATTGCTCTAACAAACAGGTAGGTCATCAGCAGCCGGATGTGTTAAGCATTAATTGTACTTCTCTAGCAAAAACATCGGATATTTTCAGCAAGGTACCGATATCAATAACATATTTGATTGCCATTAAAACATCAACCATGCTTAACTGCTGTTTGTATTGGCAGATACTCGGCGATGCCCAACCGCGCAAGAAAGTCAACGGCTCTACTACCTCTGCTTTGCAACAGCTCCAGAACTTGTATTCTCAAAACCCGCGGTCCTCCGCCATGAAGATGATGTGAGATAACACATTTATTTCAAGAGTTACATTTCTGAGTCATTTCCGTGCTTGTTTCTCGATTGGACGACGCCAAATAGATGGTTTTACTCATGTGGGTGTTCGTTTTATAAAACAGGCTGATAATTGCTGATGAGTTGGACTATTTAATTACTAAAGACCGGGCTGTGCTTCACGATCTTTTCTTGCTTACAACCTTACCTTTCTCCAGATGTATTTTGATAGGTACCATTCCTAGTAAAATTATTTTGAAGTTCCTGAATTCATTGGATTCTCCATTTGTGTGCCTCACATGCATTCATGAACTTCTCATTTCATCTTTGCTTTTGCAGGAATAGCTAATGCAATAGACCTAGCAGATCGTTTTCTCCCGAGACTCCAATCATTAAACTGTTAGTTCGATACTTGCTTCCGTTTAGTTTATTTAAGACACCAAAAGTTTTCCCTTTTAATGGTGGTCTTTTATCCAAGACTCAATGAACTCCCTTATTCTACTTGGGAATATTGAATTTTGGGAAGGACATAGATAATAGCTTGATTACCTCTTTCAACTAAAGTTTTCTGAGTTGTCCCCTGAATATATCCTTTAAATGCGACATTTAAACCTGCCCTTCATTCTCCACTAAAATATTGACTACAAATGTGAAATGACATATATCAGCTAACATATTTCAGCTCTGCCGTTATTTTTTCTGGTGCTAGGCAAGCCTATGGTAGTAACTTTTCGGGCCTACGATAAAGATCAGATCCGCACGATACTGCAGGAGAGGCTGTTGGTAAGTTCTGCCCTCGCGTTTTACTTTCAAGCAAACAAGTAGTTTTGCTTATAGCATTGATTCTGGTGGAAAAAATAGATTTGTCTGGGGAATTGATGAGTAATTATGGTCACTCTGCTCCACCAGGCACTTCCTTACCTTGTCTTTCAACCGCAAGCATTGGAACTCTGTGCCAGAGTGAGTTCTCCGTCTTATTTTCTATGTTCTGATGAATAATTTTGTTTCACTTTGCATGTCCTCTTAGTTTCCCCTCTCTCCCCCTCTCTCGCCCAACGTTAAGGATGATGCATAACTATCTCATAAAGCTAAGGCATCTGATTCTAACCTCATGGTTAGCGTAGAAAATCATTTTATACTGACTATATAAAATTTGCAGAAAGTGGCTGCTGCCTCTGGTGATATGCGAAAAGCACTTTGTGTTTGCAGGTCAGTGCTCTATGATATATGAATTGTTGGGTTCGGCCTATGATGAATTGGTAGATGCAAGTGTCAGAACTTGACTGCGTTCCTGTGTTCAAGAAGTAGTAGGAAAAAAATAACACACTTAGATTCAGCAGTGTTGCTTGGTATGAGTTGCAAATCCATTAGCAAACTGCTCAACCTAAGTAGCTCTAAGACATCCATTTAGGATATTTATTCAAGTTTATACATATTTCAATACCTTGTGGTAAAGCTTTACTAGTTAAAAGTTGTACCGTAATTATGGGAAAGTTGATATTGGAGATTACACCTTCAAGATGTGGCAACATCCTTTGCAACATTGGTTCTGCTGGGTATATTTAAAACGTAAACAATACCTTTTTCTTTTCAACCTATTAGCCATTGAGTTTCATGGGGCTTGACATGGATAGAGGAGTCATTCGTAGTGGTATTCTGTAGTTAAATGATGCCAGCAAGAAGTTAGCTTTTTTTTTTCGACTGTTGGGAATCAGTCTTTTGTGTGTCTGCGTTATAGCATGTTGAACAGTTCACCACACGAATGGGTACCGAGCACTACAATGGATATTGGCGTTCTAACTCCATCAAAGCAACTAAAAAAATGATGTCATAGAAATAAAAACACCTATAAGCTTTCATTGTCTCCAATAAGAACTTAAAAATTTCGGCTATAACCATTAACACTGTATGCAGGAGTGCAATTGAGGTACTAGAAGCAGAGCTGAGAAAATCTAGCAGCAACTTCAATTTGTCGACAGTAGAGAAAGCATTATTTGAACAACAAACAACAGCTGCTGATATTTTAAGAAAACAGGAAATAGATGTTGTAAGTTCTGAACTATTGACGTCTTAGATAGCTAAATATCCTTTCTGAAATATCGAATTTGTGTCTGTTCTCTCTGCCAGTTTCTGTTTGTTTTATACTTTTTTTCCTTATTGTCTCTCTGAGCTTTCGAAACTGGTTGCAGGTGAGGCTTGATCATATGGTTGTTGCTTTGTCAAAGACGTATAGAACACCAATAGTGGATACTATACAATCTCTCCCACAACATCAGCAGGTAACCTTGCGTACAAGATGCTGAAAACATGGTGTATCATATATAACAGTTCCATAGTTGCTTTTTATCCAATTTTGATGCCGGATGTAGAATCTTTCCAACATACGCATCCTTTTGCTGCAAGGTTAAAAACCTAATTGATGAGTAGCACCGAGATTGAAAAAGTTTTTGTAATTGATTATAAGGATGTCGATAAGTAACCCACTGGTCCATTTGGGCTAGTTAAAAGAGCATCCCAGCACAGAGCTTCAAATTTGGGTTCTTTTTCCGAAAATTATAAAAGCTGCTCACTTTTTCCCATTAATGATGAAGAGAAGAAAATGATCTCTTCTGTGCTTATGAATTACAATTGTGAAATGTTTTAGCTATAAAAAGATTCTATACAAGTAAATTTATAAATTGACGTGATTTGATGTAATACATTAGATTGTAATTATTGAGAAAACCTCAGGACGGTGTATGGAAATTATTGAATTTCTTTTGATGAATCTCAAACCCTTCCTTAAAAACCCCTCCCAACTCCTAATGGTGCATTTGGATGGATGGGCTTGGTGTGTTAAAATCCAAATTTCTTGTTTGGATATGTATTAAAATTTGGATTTGCATTTCCAAACAAGCTTTCAAACTTTTCAAAATTTTGGATTTGAAATTTTGTTTGATGTGTCCAAACGCAACCTAACCATTAAAGGATTTGAAATTTTGTTTGATTTGTCCAAACGCAACCTAACCATTAAAGGTTATGTTTATCACCCAAAAAAATAAATTCAATCACTAGATTATCATGTGCCCTGACCCAAATATACCGTAAAAGTTTTCAGCTCCACTTAAATTTACTTCCCTTGCTCCATACATTATTTTGAGATGCACAAGTTATTGACTGCAGATTGTACTTTGCTCTGCTGTCAAACTTTTCCATGGAGGAAAGAAGGATACAACTGTAGGGGAGGTGTGCTTCTTTGCCACTACCTAACCATATACTTGACTTGATTTCTATCTAGAAACTGCAGAACTGTTTTCTGAAATTCGCTATCTGAATGCAGCTGAATAAGTCTTACATGGACTTCTGCAAATCAACCCTAATCCCACCTGTTGGGAGTATGGAACTTTCAACCATATGCAGAGTTCTAAATGACCAGGTAACACTTACCCTCGTTTGTTTTTACAGATGAGATAAGATAAGTTGAGATAAAAGTTAAAAGTTGAATAAAATATTATTAGAATATATTTTTTAATATTATTTTTATTTTGACATTTGAAAAAATTAAATTTTTATTTTATTTTATGTAAAAATTTAAAAATATTATAATGATTAAATGAGATAAAATAAAATGAAAATGATTGTAAAAACAACCTATGCATTAATCTGCGAGTACTACTTGTAAGTTGTAACGCAGTGCTGTAGGGCTGTACACTAGAGTTCTAATACCCTATTTTACTTGGAAAATGAAGAGATATGAATAAAATTCTAAGGCAAAATATTCAAAGTGCAGGGGCTTCTCAAAGTAGGTCAATCTCGAGATGATAAATCGAAAAGAGTGACATTAAGGGTAGATGAAGCAGACATCACGTTTGCATTGCAGGTTTGGGCCCGAATTTTGTTGATCCGCTCGTATGTTGTTTTGTTTGCACGTAGAATCAGTTTCTCACTTTAGGATCTTTCTTTCTTTATCTTGTTATTTACATGTTCCTATATATGAATCAGGGGATCCGTTTCTTTCGCAACTGTTTTCAGCAATTTTGCTCAAAGCGCATAGACTAGTGATTCTTCCGAAGCTTGTTAACGGGGGGCTTCATTTTTTCCAGTTCACACAGTCCAAATGAAGAGGTTGGTAGCACTCGCTTTTACAATTTTCATTAATCTTATGACTGTCTCTTTGAGTCTTTCATGCATGGGTATTTTTCAGTAGTTGTTTGACCAAAAGAACCAGCAATTCTTTTTTGTATTTTTGTGAATAAGCACATCAGTTTTTGTTTATTTTGTTTGGTTTCACAGATAGTTTTGATGTATCTTATCTCATCTCAACATCTAATATTCAAACAAAAATAATTTTTAATTTTAACTTTTTTATTTAATCATTATAAATTTTCTAAACTTCTAAACAAAACACAAAAAATAATTTAACTTTTTCAAATATAAAAAAATATTAAAAAATTATGTTCTAATAATATTTTAATTTTATAATATTTTTATTCATTTTTCAAAATCTTATAAAACATTTTAACTCAAATTATTTTACTACTATTTACAAATTATCTCACTATAATTTATAAATTTTTTTATCTTATCTTATCTTATTTGTGTAACCAAGCTAGTGAGCACTAGCAATGACTTATTCATCTTAATCTTCATCTTCAAATTTACATAATATCTTTAAATTCATATATATTGGCTTATGCATATTTAAACTTTTACATAACTATGAATAGTGCTTTCTCAAGTTTGAAAAAGTATTATTCATTCTGATCTAAACATTATTTTTAAAATTTTGTCTCTTTCCTATCTATTAAGATCAACTTTGTAGAATTTGTATTAAAATAATTTTGATATATGAAATTTGTATTAAGTTGATGATACAAAGTGTATTTTAGTATATATAAATATTTATTGAAAAAATTAGTCGTTTTGATATATGAAATTGATAAGTTAATTGTAAAATATATAAAAATAATATTAATAATTTTTTATTATTTGGTTCAAATATACATAATCCAATGTGGAGATTTTTCTTGATATGCGAAATCAATTTTTAAAAAAATATAATTTTAAAGATGCATATAGAAAAATCAATATTAATGCCCTACATTTGAAATGAGGAGTGGTCCGGGATAAATTTCCTTCGCACCGTTGATATGGTAAATTTCAAAATTTGAAGAAACATTTAAAATTATATTCTTACAAATTAAATCCTAGAATATCATTATTGCGAAAGATGCATTTTTCGTTATAATTTGTAAATATAATTTTCATTCATAGATTATCATTCATTGCTCTTTAAGATTCTTCTGCCATAGCACATGAGAATCAGATCAATATATTGATAAGGGACTTATAAAAAAAAGTAGATACAAGTTTCAATTTGGAAAAAAAAAAAAAAGAAGTAAATTTATAAGACCGGATATTTAATTATTTTGTCGTCATGTTGTATAACAGATTAACATTTGGTTGCATTGATGCAGTTATCGGGGCAATGCATTGCAAGCAGGACTCGTGAAGATCAAAATAAAGCAACTTTGAATTCGAAAGCACAATTAATTTGAAGCCAGGAGTTGAAACGCTGCCAGAACAAATATTATTACAAGATATGAGAAAAGAGAAATTTCTTATATGGATTGATTTGGATAGATAGTTGAAATGAGATGAGATGATTTTAAATAAAAATTAAAAATTAAATAAAATAATATAGGGCTATTCGTGCTTCTCATTCGCTCGTTGGCGTGTAGATTCTTTAATGCTCTGTGTCTCTCTCAATCTGGTTTTCCGGCGACGCATCCTCTTTTAACTGCCACAATTCGTGGGTTGAGCTCCTTTAGTAATCAATATCTTTCACAGGCCCAACCCATGGGCCGGAAGGGAAATTCACTACATTTTTGCTATTTTCAAATGAAAGCATAAAGTAGGTAGAAGCAAAATTCTTTAAAGAAGGAAAAAACTATTCATGGAGTTTGATGGAATAATACGGAAACAACCTTAAAATTAATGCATATCAAAAGAAGTAGATGGTCGTGTAAGATCAATCAATCAATGGTGGCAGCTGATGTAATAAGATGCCGCAAATCTAAGAAAATAGGGTGGTGATGTGAGCATTAGACGTGGAGCATCAATATTCATGTGTTACTGAAACTGACCATTTAAATTCTTTTTAAATATTTTTCTTAGATATTCAAAGAAATAATTTTTTTTTTTTTTTTTTTAATCTTAAGAGCCGATAGGTCTTATGTGAGAGTCGAAGGACATCCTCTTAAGAAAGGTCGAAACTGTGTGCTTCATTTCCTGTAACATGTTCATTCTAATATTTATTATTTTTTGTATTTCCATTTTTCTTCTCTATAACTTTATCTCTAGAGGAACTTTATCATTAATTATTTTGATGCATTTTCTTATTATTAATTTTGATGCATTTTCTTATTATTAATTATATTTTTTAAAAATAATATTAATCATCTTTCTTTTAATATAGAAATTATTTTTGACGTCTATCTATAATCATGCAAAAATTATAATAATATGAGAAAATATGAATAAAATTTTTATTAATTATTTATAAAGCACAAAATAATGTAATAATCTTATCTTATAACAAATTATAATATAAGTAATGTTCATCTATATAATTTAATTAAATAAATATAATAATAATATTTTTTTTATTATAGAGAGTTAGATGATTGATTCAATATAGACTTCAAGTTTTGAGTGATTGACTAAAAATAAAAAAAGTTTCATATTAATCAAATTTTAAATATTAAAATGATTAATCCAATATTAATGCTCCAATTCGTTTACAAGAATAAAAAATCCTATATATTGGAAGAAATAATAAAGACAAAAGAGAGGACAAACTTACAAAAACATTTATAATATTAAGAAAAAAAAAAACAAATTAAGAAAATTAAAAAAGCATATGATTGTTGTCTTCTAATTCCTTATTCCCAAAGCAAATACCATTAGCGTTCAAAAGAAAGTTACAAAATCATAAATCTCCTGCTGTACAATTGCAAAGCAACAATCTTTAATAGATACTTGTTGCCTTCCAGAGGAGACCTCATCCCTCCCTGACCCTTTCCGACCATCGGAAATGGCGTCCCGGCGATTACCCATCTCCTTATTTTTCTTCCTCTACCTTATTGTCTCTTCTCAGTCGCTAGACTTTGGGCCACACAAGAAGAAGCTCAAAATCGACGGACCCATTAAAACCATAGTCGTCGTGGTCATGGAGAACCGTTCCTTTGACCACGTTCTCGGCTGGCTCAAATCTACCAGGCCCGAAATCGACGGCTTGACTGGTAATGAATCGAACCGGATTCTAGTCTCTGACCCGGAGTCGCCGGAAGTATTCGTCTCCA
Organism: Pterocarya stenoptera; assembly: GCA_003123785.1. Lineage (NCBI taxonomy): Eukaryota > Viridiplantae > Streptophyta > Magnoliopsida > Fagales > Juglandaceae > Pterocarya > Pterocarya stenoptera. The sequence goes on from QEOT01003245.1 coordinate 148,618, forward strand.
GCGACGCACTGTTCGTCGATTCGGATCCTGGTCACTCGTTCCAGGCGATCCGGGAGCAGATATTCGGGTCGAACGACAGCTCGAGGTCGCCGTTGATGAACGGGTTCGTGCAGCAGGCGACGAACATGAGTGAAAGCATGCCAAGAACCGTCATGAGCGGGTTCAAACCGGATGTGCTACCGATTTACACCGAGTTGGCGAACGAGTTCGCGGTGTTCGACCGGTGGTTCGCTTCGGTGCCCGCGTCGACTCAGCCGAACAGGTTCTACGTCCACTCGGCGACCTCACATGGGGCCACGAGTAACGTACGGAAGGACCTTATCCATGGGTTCCCTCAGCAGACGATCTTTGACTCTCTGGACGAAAACGGCCTCACCTTTGGTATTTATTACCAAAACATCCCCGCCACCCTCTTCTTCAAGAGCTTGAGGAAGCTGAAGCACACCTTGAACTTCCATAGCTATTCCTTGAAGTTTAAGCAACATGCGAAGCTGGGTAAGCTTCCCAACTATGTGGTGGTGGAGCAGAGGTACTTCGACGTGGACTTGTTACCGGCCAACGATGATCATCCCTCGCACGACATGGCAATCGGACAGAGGTTCGTGAAGGAGGTGTACGAGACTCTGAGGGACAGCCCGCAGTGGAACGAGATGGCTCTGTTGATTACTTACGACGAGCATGGTGGGTTCTATGACCACGTACCTACGCCTGTCTCCGGCGTGCCTAGCCCCGACGGGATAGTTGGGCCCGACCCCTTTTACTTCCGGTTTGATCGGTTAGGTGTTCGGGTCCCCACCCTTCTGATCTCGCCATGGATAGAGAAGGGCACCGGTGAGTTTTTTCTTTTTCCTTTCAAAAATATGAAGCTCAGAACTAATTGCTTCTGGGTTTTGGTTTATTGAAGAGAGTCCTTAGTTTTTCTATGTGCTTCTTTATTGTAACATACACTTTCCCATTGCTGATTTTAGTTAATTTGCATGCTTAGTTGATTTTGTGAACGATTCTTGTGTTGGAGTGCATAATTCCATCCTATAATTACTTCTACTTAGATTGATTCAGATCTAAAGTTGTGATATACTAGGTCACTGTGGTTAAGCTTTGAACTTTTGTTGACTGATTGCATAACTATTATGATATGAAAAACCTGTTTCCAGTAACTTATTGAAGGCAGTGGGTGTCAAGAATCTGTGCCTGCTGCATCTTACTGAATAGTTGAGCTGTTTTAGGGAGGGGAATTATATCTCTAGAATTATCTTTCATTTTGATGTGGTGATGTAACGATCCGTATAACCTTTGGGGTTGGGTATGATCCTTCTTCCGGCTAGCCCTGCCCTTTTACTTCCAGTTCTAGACTTCCCCATACTGCTTGATGTCCCGTTTAACTATGTGCATGACCTTTGGGGTTGGGCAAGATCCTCTAACCCATCCAATTTAATTCCAAACCTCACGTTACATAGACTCTTCCTGGCAATACTCCTTTTGATAAAACCTAAGCCATAGGACAAACTACTTCACTATACCCAGGAATTTTGTGGGTCAAATTTAGGCAAAAGACAGACTACTGCACTATCCCCATGCTTTTGTGCAATTCTGTACTATTTACATTGTATTGGAATTCTAGTTTTTAGGGTTGCATTTTTTATAATTTTATATAGTATTGTCATTTGCCATCACCTAGTATTTGACCTTAGGCCTTTCCAACTGCAGTGATTCATGAGCCAGATGGACCAACGCCAGATTCGCAATACGAACATTCTTCTATCCCTGCAACTGTAAAGAAGCTTTTCAATCTGGAATCAAACTTCCTGACCAAGAGGGATACATGGGCGGGTACTTTTGAGAACTACTTTTACCTTCGTGACACTCCACGTGATGATTGTCCAGGTTTGCACTGGAGTTCTTAACCATTACAGAGTACTTTTTCTTTGTAGATTTTTCTAATATCATATTCTCACTGCATTGTTTAAGTATTTCACACTTCATGATAGGAAAGATGTAAAATTTGGCCAGTCTGTGGCACAAATAGTGAAACTTGCCTCTCTTGATAGACTGATTACTGGGTCACCAATTGATTTAGATCTTTAATTGTAGTACCACACCTAGATACAGATTATTGTGTTGTAGGGATTGCTATGTTCTTCCTTTCTTTCTTTTCTTTTCTGTGGGTTGGGAGGGGAGTGTGATGTACCTATAGAGAAGAGTATGCAACTGCATCTTCCCTTTTCTACCATGTGCTTCGACTGGACCTGTCCAGTCTGAGAAAGCTCAAGCCTCAATGGGCAATTTATGCCGTTTTGAGAATGTAGCTTTCACAGCAACTTTGGAGTACTGCTGAGTATAGAACTGTCCTTTTGAATTGTACTGTGAGTCTGGAGAAAGTTCTCCTGGGATATTCCACCATCATCTTGCTCATAAGAACGGATTTGGAGATATATAATCTGTCGTGTCTCTGCTTATTGTACTTGAATAACCTAAGGATGACTTCTAAAGCTTATATGCAGTTCACTTTCTCATTTTACCATTATTTGGTTTTACCTACTTTCTTGCTTATTTGGGAAAATAATAATAAAAATCATGGAATATGGATGCAGTAACCCTTCCAGAAGTTAAGAGGTCGTTGAGGCCATGGGGACCAAAAGAAGACGCAAGCCTGTCAGAATTCCAGGTTGAACTGATCCAGCTCGCATCGCAGCTCAATGGTGACTATATCCTGAATACTTACCCAGATATAGGCAAAAGCATGACAGTGGGTGAAGCCAACAGGTATGCAGAGGATGCAGTCAAGAGGTTCTTGGAAGCTGGAAAGGCTGCTCTCAAAGCTGGAGCTAATGAATCTGCAATTGTTACAATGAGACCTTCCTTGACTAGCCGAAATATGCTTAGAGATCATCATGGTCACTACGTAGAGAGCCAGTGATAGATTTGTCTTCACAAATCCAGTAGAATTTGCACTTATGTATGTATGTATTTTGTGTAGCTCTTATGACAATGAGGCGAACCATTGTAGCGCATGGGAATCAGCTACTGTAATACGCCAGCTTTGTGTATAGCAGCATCTTATAGTTGGGTTAAGCTCTCTCTCCAACTAGCATTGTGAACATTCGTTATGTTAATTATCATTATTTTATCTTATTTAGATAATATTAAGTGATTGACAGATAATAAAAAAATACAAAAGAGTTTTTTCATGCATCCCTGTCCATAAACTTTCAACTAATAATGGTTATTGAGAAAGAGTTACAATCATATCTACAATTCTTGAAATCAATTATATTCTTTTGCCAATCCTCCTTCTTAACCTTTTTTGTTGTAGCTAACACTGTCGCTGAAATCCTATAAATTGATCAACCTCTAACAATAAACCCTACGGCACAAACACTGGGCAACCGCTAGTCTATCAAAATCATCCCCAACAATAAGTAAAAACCAGCACACAGTGAGTATAAAAAACAAAGTCCCTGAATTTTACCATAGTTTCAGGTTGAAATAGATATATGACGGGAGGCACTCTAGGGAAAAAACCAAAGATGAGTGGTGCTGTGACAGAGAGGCACTTTAGAACAATGCTTCTTAAGTGATATACCATGGTAAATTATCCCATGTTTCTAACCAATAAGAATCATCCCTTGTTTAGGCATAAGATTCCAAGCAATAGAGTGATATATGCTTGTTTATTGTATGTACATCCAGCACCTTGAATCGTGTAGGTGCCTGTTCAACTAACTAGAATTGATTCATAGAATTAATGCCCGGCCATGGAATAATCTGAACATAAGTTTATCTCTTAGTACGAGCTTTCTGAATTGGCAACTGCCTACTAATTGCGCGCACCATAGCGTCTCTGTCTTTGCTGAAATGATTTTAGGGCCTCTACAAACTCAGCTTTCCCAAAATCAGGCCAGAGTGCTTGCACAAAGAAAAATTCGGTGTAGGCCAGTTGCCACAACAAGAAGTTGCTGACTCTTTGTTCGCCACTGGTTCGTATTAGCAGATCAGGGTAGGGAAATTCAGTACAGTTCGTTTCTAATTCCTGTTCAATTAGACCTTCGCCGACGTCTTCCAGTTGAACAACACCATCTTTAACCTTGCTAGCAATACTTTTGCATGCTTGCACGATGTCATATTTCCCACTGTAGCTAACTGCCACAATGAGTTGGAGTCTAGAGTTGTTTTTTGTGGTCTCCTCTGCATCGCTTATCAAATTCTGTAGAGACTTTGGAAGCTTGGATGAATCACCAATCACACTTATTTTAATGCCTTCCCTGTAAAAGCAAAAGTAGATAAACCAATTATCTCAATATTGAATCCAAAAGGACCAACACGAATAATCCCATATAACTGAAGCAATGGTCTGTGCCTCCTAGGATGTGATTGCTTTAGTTGGTAATATGGAATATGTAAAGTTTCATGCTTCTAAAGGAGATTACCTAGAACCCTTTTCACATGCTAAATCTATAAGGAACTTACAAAGATAGATTAATAAGGAACATATAATCGGAGTTCATAACTAATAATGTCACACGATCAGCTGACACTTCCAAACTACTTGCCAAAGGAGAATTGATGAATCAAGTAGCATTCATTCTATTTATAAGATATCAGAATTGATTGAGGAATGAAACTCGAAGAACTACAGATGTAAATCAGGAAGTCTTGCACTCAAATGGGTACAATTTTTTTCCCACTTTTACTATAGCTCTTTTCTATAAGATACTTTGCTAATTAACCCAAATCAGATCCATTGCTTCATTTTCTCCGAAAAATAAGTTAAAAAAACATAGCTGTTTTTCTTATTTTATGCATGTATCTAACTCAGAAGAGTTACATAAATTGTTTTCCTTGTTTGACAATGCTAGAGAACTCTATGAATGGGGAGAAATAATAACATATTGGAAAGGGGGGCCATCCCTTCTCTATTTGAACCCCTTGAAAAAAGGAACCACCGTGCAACCAAGTTACCTGCTGGGGGCAGTGTAATTCTTCCAGACAAGTAAAAACTGACGGGCTATGATGGAAAAGGCACCACTATACAAGCATTGTGAGTAAGAGGTCTTTCAAGAATAACTTAAAAACATCACAGCCAGAAAGCAAAAAGGGTATGTTCATCCATCTTAAATGGAGAAGAAATGGCAGAAACATAGCTTATTCTGTATTCTTCCACTACCTATAGGTAGCTAGGTTATGCCCAAACCTTTTCCTTCTTATGTAAAGGAAAGCTTTGATTAAATCAACTTCATCAACGCCTATCTTACATAATCATGCACATAAGCTCTAACAAAACACATAAGATATCAAGTAAAAATATCATTTTTTATAAGACACAAGCTATAAGCGTAACATCTACAACCTCTCACTGTTGGCTAATTCCATATCGGTCATGATTCTAACATAGAAGCACTTACCTTAGCACGAGGATACTCGTCTCTGCAGTTGCTTCAAACCCTAATCACATCCTTGATGTTTATTGAATTCGAATAAACATCAAGTGGCCAACAAACTGGGATATGATAATCTCTGACTAAGTTGTTAGATTGAAAAGGCTCATCATAACACTAACTTGTTAATGAATACAGAAATTAATACATATTACCCCCATCACAGCTCTCCGGTGATGAGAGTTGATGACAGAAGAATAACTCAACACCGAAAACTTATTCCTTTTCGCTACTCATGCTCCACACGGATCACTTAACCTATGCCTACCACTTGGAAATCACCCCTAAATTTCACAAAGAAAATATATAGAATATGCAACACAAAATTAATGAGTGAGAAAATGATAAAATGGAAAGAGAAGTGCTACGGCTACAAAAAGATCCTACAAAAGTAAATTGACATAACTTTATATGATACGTTACATCTACTTTACAATAAAAGTAGCTTTACAATTTAACATACCAATCAAGTCACGGCTAAAACATTTCTGAAATGAAAATTCCCCTAGTGTGTGTATGAGAGAGAGTTGGTAAGAGTTACCTCAAAAAATTTTGAAGTTGTGACTTGATCTCTCTTTCGAACAACGTCATCAAGAAATCAACCTCCACCTGCACTATAAGCAAACCAGCCATTAAAAAGTTCCACGTGCACATTCTTACCAAAATGAAAAAGCAGAAAAACGCTTCTAAAACTTGTACTCATAGCAAAAATCACTACCATTCATTCATACGTTCAAAGGCAACAAAAACACTAGGAAAAAGTCCCAAACTCATACTTCCAACAAAACTTCAGTCGGAATAGTTTTCCTACGCATTGAGAGCTAAAATCAACGCTCTATCCACGTTCGTAATCAAGATAATTGCTCATAACATCGCCAAGAAAACACAGGCAAACGGACCTTGGGCCGAATCCAATTGTCGTAAGAAAAGGCGAAGACGGTGAGAACCCGGATCCCCCAGTGGGCACATAGCTCAACGAGCTCCCGCAGGGACCGTGAACCGGCCTCGTGTCCAGCCGAGGCCGGTAACCTCCTCAGCTTGGCCCACCTCGCATTTCCGTCCATGATAACCGCCACATGCTTCGGCATCATGTCTTCCCGAACACCCTCCGGTAAAGGCTCTTCCTCCGGTGAGTCACCGGAGATGGAGTTTCCGCGTCTTTCCTCCTCTCTGACATTTTCTCGGAGGGCTACTTTGACCAAGGTAGTTGTTTCGACTGGCCCGTGAAGTTTACGAGAAGGAAGCGGAGAGAAGGGGTGAGATTCGGCCCCGGTCCGGCGAGAGCGGGAGGAATTGGGTCTAAGGGGAATAAGAGAGTTATTGGCTGGAATTGGAGGCAACAAGGATAGCATTCTCCTGGTCTAGGCTAGGGTGAAGGCTCCACCGGAACTCTGCTTCACCTTCTGCTACTTCTTTGCTAACTATTGCTGCTTCTGTCGACCGTTGGAGGCATTAGATCGCCCTTTTTATAGCAAATCTGGTTAGGCCAAATGGAGCAACGACGAGGAAGGGTGTCGTTTGAAGGATACGACATCGGTTTCACCTTTCATGTTAGCATCGTTCCATTTGGTCCACATATAGTTGACTGGCTATTAAATGAGCGTGAATGATTCGAACTCTCATATTTCTTTTGGTTTTTTCCCCTAAGAAAATTATATTTTCATATATTATATATATATAATATATTATTATGAGAAATAATATTTAAAGTTTTAGAATGTATAATTTTTTCGTACTCTTTTAAGAAAAATAGATAAATTTAAAAATTACATAAAAAAATTATTTTTTTAATAATAAATTTTACTTAAAAAAAAAGAATTCCGTATACACCCTATAATTATATTCAAAATGACTTTATTATATAATTATAAAATTACTTTATTATTATTATTATTATTATTATTATTATTATTATTATAATGGACAGTTAAAATGATATGTGCCTCAAATCTTTTCCACTTTTGTCTTTTATTGTCGAGAAAAAAAAAAAGAAAAAACATAATAAGATCCAATCGAGAGTTTGCATAAAACAAGAGGATCGTAGACACAATAATAGTAATGAAATCCCATCTACAAAAATAACCATACAAAAACATACGGACGTGAATTAATAATATATATACATGATGAATGCCTTGTCGACTCTATTATCAAATCAATAGCCATTAGCCACGTATGAATGATAAAAGCCACGTATTATTTACTTAAATAAGAAACTAGCCAAACAAAAAACATGGGTTGAGAAATTAGAGTAATGCTATATATAATTGTGAAATGTGTAAATGTTGCATAATCTTTTTTAAAAAGCATTGGGTCTATTATTAAAAATTATAAAATTTTAATGTAAATTTTATTTTTATTCACTTTTATAAAAAAAAAATTATATAATATTTACATACTCTACAATTACAAATATCATTTTTCGAAAAAATTATGCTTAAGAGAGATCATCGATTCATCTGGTTGAAGATGATTGAGATTTTTATTTAAAAAGCTGGTCCACCCACGTTCACACATGTGCCATTCAAGTTGCCCACCATCCTCTCCTTCCTTCACAAATGTAGCATTCAATTAAAAAGACTTGTTTCCACTCGATTCTAGAGAGCTCTAGTGAGGTGGAAGTATATCTTCGCTGAGGTGGAAGGTTTGTTTGCCCAGGGCAAGTGGTAGATGATAATTCCAACTGTTTGAGGTAGAGATTAAACAAGAACAAGTTTTGTAAGATTGAGAGAAAGATGGTAGATGTTCTAGCAGATTTATGGAGCAAATTAGCACTGACTGAGGATGAAAAAGATAAAGTTGTGATCACAGGGAAAGATATCGAAGACACCATGGAAAGATGTAAACTTTGTCTAGTGTGAAAACTAATAATAGAGGAAAAGATAAGTCGAGAGGCCTTCAAGAAGACCATGTCTAAGGTTTGGAAATTCTGTGTAGGAATTAAAATTATTGAAGTGGGAGAGAACTTTTACATCTTTGAATTTCAATCAGAGGTTGAATTAAGTAGAATATGGAAGGGACAACCTTGGATGTTTGATATGAACTTGATTTGTTTGAAGAGATTTGAGGGTTTCACACCACCTACTGAACTTCTATTTACTCGTACTAATTTGTGGGTTCAATTACATAATCTTCCTTTGGGATGCATGAGCAAAGAGGTAGGAACTAGAATTGGATCTACAATTGGTATAGTTCTTCAGGTGGATGTAGATTACAATGAAGATTGTTAGGGGAAGTCGTTAAGGGTTTTAGTTGAAGTAGACTTGATGAAACCTTTAGCTAGAGGAAAAATATTGGAACTACTAGGTCAAAGAAGGCTTGTACAGTTTAAATATGAAAGACTAATTAGGTTTTGTTTTAACTGTGGGGTTATTAGACATACTTCTAGTGGTTGTACTGGCAAACTTAATAATTCAAATTCAGTTGGAGATATAAGCACCACTCAGTATGGATCTTGGTTGCAAGCAACTACTTCAAGTTCAAGTCCAACCAGTTCAAGAACCAATTCTAGCTATGAAAGTAGTTCAGGAAAGCAGTTGATAAATCTATCTAAGCATGGGTTTGAAGAGCAGAAAAATATGAGGAATATTAATATGAAAGAAATTGAACAAATTGAAAACTTACATAGTATAAATGTGCAAGATAGTGGCTGTGATGGTAAGTTGAAAAGATCAGAAGAGATACCTATGTTGATCATGGACATACAAAACAACAACCACTAATGCAAATAAAGGAAGACAAGCCAGAATTTCAACAAGAGCAATTGATTGATATTGAATAATAGCAAGTGAACGAGGTCAGTGTTAACAAGTGGAAGAAAAGGGCAAAGGGACAGATCAATGCATATATGATGCCTGTTAATCCTCATGGTGCTAGAAAAAGGAAAACTGGGGAAGGAAACATCCTCTTTGCTTTAGAGAATAATCAGGATGCTAGACGAAAAAAATTGGTTAATGAACCTGTTGTGAATGTATCGACAGAGGCTATTAATCAGCCCCGCCAGAAGAAATGAGGTTCATAAGTTGGAACTGCCGAGAGCTTAGCAACCCTCGAACAATTAGAGATCTTAACCATTTGGTTAAGGTCCACAAGCCTAGTATCTTGTTTCTCATTGAGACTAAGATACATAAATATCGGATGGAGATGATTAAAAGTAGACTGGGTTTTAAAAACTTATTTTCAATTGAAGGTGTAGGTAAAAGTGGATGTTTATGGGATGATGAGACTAGGCTCATAATTCACACTTACTCACATAGACATGTTAACGCATGGATTGATCAGAAAGATTTTTCATGGATGTTAACATGCTTCTATATGGATGTTGAAACAAAAAAAAAAAAAAAAAGGAATTAGAGGATGGAATCTATTAAGACATCTGAAATTGCAAAATCCTAGAAGGTGGCATGGTATAGGAGATTTCAATGAAATCCTATATCAAAGTGAGAAATATGGGGGAGCAAGAATAGATGAAAGGCAAATGGAAAGGTTCTGAAGTGTGCTAACAGACTTTATTCTTGGTGATGTGGGCTTCAAAAAAGGCAATTACACATGGGCTAATAACAAATCAAATCACTCTTTTACAAAGGAAAAACTTAATAGAGCAGTAGCAACCTTTGAATGGTGCGCAGAATTTGGTAATGGTGAGATTCAAGTGTTGGCATCATCCACATCTGACCATTATCCTATACTAATCTCTTTAAACATGCAGCAGGATATACCTAGGAAATACAATTATGTGAGCAGATTTGAGGATAGGTGGTCAACATATTCTGATTGTGAGGAGGTTATTTTGACAGCTTGGCAAGGAAATGGGAATTAGTTGGATGGATTTGGGAGAATACAACAGAAATTGGCGGGATGCACGAGGGAATTAAAGAAGTCGAGCAAGAAAAAGGAATATAATTCAAAAAGAAGATTGACTCAGAAATTTCAAACATTGCAAGAATTACAGCAGTCAAAAACAGAAGAAACAGTGCAAAAAGTCAAACTTTTGCAAATGAAAATTGAAGATATGTTGGCAAGAGATCATTTGACATGGACGCAAAAAGCTAAAGTTACATGGCTACAACAAGGATCGAAATACCAGATGTTATCATTTGTATGCCAATCAGAAAAAGAAAAGAAATACTATCAAGTAGATTACTGATGAGAATGGGGTAAATTTATCAGATCCTATCTTCATTGGGAAGGCCTTTACTGACTATTATAGAGATTTGTTTACAACCTCTCATCCTTGCACATAGAGGCCTTTATCAATGCCACTCCTAAAAAGTCACTCAGTCCATGAATGAGGAGCTACTTTTGCCTTTCAGCAAAAAAGAGATAAACAATGCAGTATTCCAAATGGGTCCTTATAAAGCACCTAATTCAAATGGGTATGGGGTTTGTTTTTATCAAAAGTACTGGTCAATAATGGGAGAAGACGTATGTCAAGCAATTTTAAATTTTCTATACATTGATCAAGATATGGCAGCCATCAACTTCACAAACCTTGTGATGATAACAAAACATTCTAACCCATAGAATATCTCAAAGTATCAACCAATAAGTTTGTATAATATCTTATACAAGATCATTACAAAAGTGCTAGCTAATTGACTGAAGAAACTTCTCCCAACAATTATTTCAGAAAATCAACGTGCATTTGTCCCAAGAAAACTTATTTCTGACAACATTTTAGCTGCTTATGAAACACTCCACATGATGAGAACAAAGATGCATTTACAAAAAGGATACATAGCATTAAAATTGGATATAAGCAAGTCATATAATAGGATAGAGTGAAGTTTTTTTTAGAAAAACTATGATAAAAATGGAATTTGATGAAAGATGGACATATCTGATTCAAAGGTGTATAAACTCCTCTTCATTCTCAGTTTTGCTTAATGGGGTTCCACAAGAAGTGTTTAAATCTTCAAGGGGGTTAAGGCAAGGATGTCCCCTATCTCATTTTCTATTTATAATTTGTGTTGAAGCACTAACTGCACAGCTTCAGGAAGCAGAAATGAAAGGCACTATTTCAGGGGTCCCATTGGCTAGAGAGAAGGTAAAGATGAATCATGTGTTCTTTGCAGATGATAGCCTGTTATTTTGTCAAGCCAATATGAAAGAATGGATGGCTTTAAATAAGATTTTAAATGGATATGAGCAAGCATCTTGACAAAAGCTCAATAGACAGAAGGTTGCTTTGTTTTTCAGCAAAAATACCTAGCAACCAGCAAGAAGTTATATCAAACAGGTTACTAAGTTAACAAATTCATCCAATTTGGAGAAGTACTTAGACTTGCCATCTTTCATAGGTAGGTCTAAGGTAAGAGAGCTCCAGGGTATACTTGAAAAAGTTCGCAAAAGAATTGGAAATTGGAAACAAAATTCCTTTCACAAACTGGAAAGGAAATACTGCTCAAAGTTGTCATTTAAGCTATTCCAACATATAGCATGAGTGTCTTTCTATTACCTAAACTTCTTTGTAACCAACTCAATTATATGATTTTCCTAATCTTCCAATCTTCGAAAAAGCTAAGATTGTAGTTGATGTTATTGATGATTGGACTAATCATCCAGTCCTGTGCATTGGAAGGGTTGGAAATAACTTCAATGGTGATGCTTGAATCCCCTTCAAGAAGAATTTTTTGCAAACTGAGTCTTCTTGCTTCTGTGATGGCCATTAAAGCTGCTGAGGCTTCTCCAATGTTTGGGTGAACACTGGTAATGAAGTTTGTAATTGCAAAAATAATATCACCAGAGTTGTTCCAGCATATGCCAGCCAAAATACTGCCATGATCCCTTATAGCTACATCAAAGTTCATTCTAAGATAATCTTCTAGGAAACTATCTTCCATTGAGGCAATAGAAGAGCTTTTTGTTACCAAGCAGCTGAATGTCGGTTGAAGATGGTAAAAACAAATTTTGCAAACTCTAGAGGATTAGGAATGGAATCGATTTGATTATGCACCTTTTTATTTCTGAAAAACCACAAATTGTCCATAACAATGGTTGCAAAGAGTTGGAAAAGATGATGATCTTATTCGGGAATTTTGAGGACCTTAGAAGGATTTATGATGTTTTTAATCTAGGCGGGAAAAGAATTTCTCACAAAAATAGAAATGTCGAGAGGCCAAGTGGATTGTCTCCAAATCACTCTAGAGTAAATGCAATTTAGAAAAAGGTGGAAGATATACTCAGGGGCTAAATTGCAGAGAGGAAAAAAAAGTTGATCATCCTCAATATGAATAACTTTCTTGATCTCAGATTTTGTTGGAAGAATATTGTGACTAGATTTCCAAAGGAAGAGCTTGAGTCTGTCTTGCAATTTCATTTTCCACAATTTCTTCCACTTTACAAGGCCGTTGAAGGTACTGAGGAGAACATTTTCATTCTGCAAGGTAGCATTAACAAGGGCAGCGTAAGAAGACTTAACGTAGAAACTTCCAGAAGCATGATAAAGCCATTTGATTTTGTCTTGAGTGTGGTGAAAATTCTGGATGGTCAGAGGGATTTTTTGAATCTCTTTTGCTGTGGTCACTGAAGAGAGAGTATTAAGAAGAAGAACATTCCAACTTTTCGACTCCTCAAGGGTTAATTTAGAAACCTTCATGTTTTTGTCTTGGTCAATGTTATTGAGAGGATTTGGTTGGGGTAGACCTTGAGGCAGTGTGGGGATCCACAGATCAAACCAAACCTTGGTAGAGATACCATTGTTAATCTGATAACAAACTATTGCACGGAGGAAAATTCTTTGTTTGAGGAGACTTTTCCAAAACAGAGAATCCGTCGGTTTGAGGAAATTTCCATGAAGGATTTTGAACTGAGATTTTTTTTCGTAATGACTTCCTTCCAAAGACTTTTTGAATCATTGAGAAGAGCCCAAGAAAACTTTGTGACCAGAGCAGAATTAAAAGTCAACATGTTTCTCAGACCGAGGCCGCCCATTAATTTTGGTAAATAGATATATTTCCAAGAGATGAGAGTAAGTTTTTTTTTTTTTGTTTTTCCTCATATCCCCACCAGAATCTTTGAAAAAGGGAGTCTAGATTTTTGGTCAAAAATTTTGGCAAGAGAGTTGTGGACATGACATAAGAAGGGATAGCACTAGCAACTGCTCTTATAAGGACAGTTCTAGCAGCTTGGGAAAGAATTTTTTTTTTCCAGCCTTGGAGTTTGTTTTGAATTTTTTCCAATAAATCGTTCAGGAATTTTTTTCCTAGCAGGGCCATTCAAGAGAGGTAACCCCAGATAGTTTGAGTTTGGTGGGGAAATTCTAAAGCTGAAAAAAGATTTTACCTCGTTGATTGAGCTTTGAGGGGTGTTATTGCTAAAGTGGGATGGATGATTTTTTTATATTAATACATTGGCCAGACCATCCATTGTTAGTATCAAGGCACTCAGCCAGAGTATAAGCATTGGTAGTAAAGGCCGAACTAAAAAGGATCAAGTCATCAGCAAAAAGAAGATGGGTGATGGAGGGACCTCTATTAGAAATCTTGATACCTTTTAGAATGTTAAGTCTTTCCTTAAAGGTGATAAGTCTAGACAAAACTTCAGTACCAAGGATAAACAGAAAGGGAGAGAGAGGGTCGCCTTGACGAAGAGCTCTGGTAGGGTGAAAATATCCATGAGGAGCCCGTTTATGATGATAGAATAGGATACAATTGAGATGGACTCACGGATCCAATTAATCCATCGTTGTCTAAATCCTGCCTGGTGGAAAATCTCAAGAAGGAAGGACCATTCCATGGAGTCAAAAGCTTTTTCCATGTCAAATTGAATAGCCATTTGACCAATTTTTCCTTTTCTTTTTTTTTCATGTGATGGCAGATTTCCTAGGCCAAAATGGTATTGTCTTGAATAAGACGATCGGGAATAAAAGCAGAATGACAAGGGGAAATGATGTTTGGAAGGATGGATTGACTAACGATTTTGGTTACAAGCAAAAAATCTGGCAATTGTATATGGCACAAACAAAAGCAAAGTTAAAATTGAAAATTTCACTAGACCACTGGTGTCAGTTAGCATGGAAAATGGGAATTGCGTAAAAACCCCATTTTTCAAAATTATATTCAAGTTCATACATTCGGTTAATAGGTTCGGTCCAAAGTTATTTACTTGAAAGTTTCTTTTCAAGTCAGAATAGTAACTTTTTGAATTGAGTCGAGTCGGACGAATAGTCTTAATGGTAAGTTAATGTGGCAAGCTAAGCTTGTAAATAGATTTATTTAGGGGTGGAACTAGGATTTGGTGATTGGGGGGACGATTATCAAAGTATGTCGTATGTAGGGATGAACAGTAACTGACATTTAAGATAAGAAAGTGTATCACCGATATTTGACATTAATCATGTAAGGTTGTTATCTAAAGATAAATTAAATTATTAAAGCCACCCATCTAAACCTCTCACTTGAGCTCCATCGGACTCAAGTGAAAGATAAAAATTAAGATAGAAATAGCCATGTAAGATTTTTTGAAATAAATGATGAAAATTAAGTAAACAAATATCAACTTTTTTGTTGACTCTAAGATTAAATATTGTAAAGTCTCTATAATATAGATAGAAATAGCTATGCGAGATTTGTTGCATTCACTCTTAATTGTTAACTCGATAGTAGTATATATGTACTTACTAACAAAATTAATCCAAACAAACTAGCTAGTGGAAGACTTAAAAAGAAAAGTGTAAATAAATAGGAAAAATGAGATTGCAAATTTACCAAATAGCTTATAAAAAGAAATCAAGATATTTTATTACCTTTTATGAGATGTAAAAAAAAAAAATAAGAATGTAAGATTTTATTAATGACAAAAAAATAGGTGTAATTATGAAAAAATTATTAAAAAATTAAAAGAAACCTAGACAATTAAGTACTAAATAAGATCTTTGAAAATGTTTTGGGGGGGGGGGAATTATCTTTATATTAGGATATCTTTGAAAAAATCATATACTAAAACATATTTTTGAAAAATTTCAACCACCAACGTGGTTCCACCCTTGGATTTATTCCATCTAAAAAAATATATTTATTTAACCTATTTCATATGTTATTTCTATTTATTATACAAATTATAAAACGCCACTTTAGTGAGATACAAATTATTTACCTTTTTTTAAAGAAAAATTGTCATCATTCATTAATCAGAAAAACTTACGACAAAGTGTTCTAAGCTTGATAGTTCCTAAAAAGGTCTAGACAACTAGAAGTGATCACAAGCATCTCCCAATACGATTAACACAAGTTAAAGTTTGATCCTGACTCTCACTTAAAAAAAATGGATGATACTAAGTTAGTGGATAGGGACAATGATCAACACATACAAACCATGGAAAGAATGATAGGTATGAATCTCATTTTGCTTCGGAATAGTTATTGTGTCACCTATTTCGTCATTTTTTAAGTTTTGATCCTATGAATAAATATATCTATATATATATTATATATATTTATATATATATTAAAAACGCTAAACTCACTGATAATGGATCCTGACAATAGTTCTTGACAGGTATTTTTTTTAATTTAATGATTAAATAAATATTTTTTAATAATGTTGGAATTTTTTTAAAAAAATATTTAAGGGTATAAAAAATGTATGAAAAAAAAATCAAAAATAAAAATAAAAAAGCAATTTCGTCTTCTTATATTTAAATATATATATATATCGTCATTTACTTCGGGTAGAAAATGAGTCACCACATTTTCACCGCCTAAAAACTCTTATAAAGAATCTGTCACAAAAGAACCATGATGATTAGAGAGAGAGAGAGAATAAAAAAAAAATCTTAAAAAAACTTCATTGATTTTATTGAAATATAAAATTGAAATAAAAAGAAACCTCGGAATTTTCTTATTACATCAAAGATTGACGTGATGCCATCTCTTCCTCTAGATGATCAGCAACATGGATGATCAGCAACATGCAAAACGTACGATAGAAACTTAAAATTTCAAAGACAAAAAAGAAGAGAAGGCACTGCTGCTTGGCATTTGCCACCACCATTTATGAACTAGAATTTAGAAATAAAGCCTTATTGCAGAGACATCGCAGATAGATAGAAATACTATATATACAAAAAACATCTTGATCAGCTTGAAAATCCATGCATGCATTCTTGATCTCAGAGTAACTTTTAAGAAGAATTCTCCTCTTTTCTTGGACTTGCGCCTGTAGCTTTTGCAAACCTCTAGCAGTATTTGATCATGGAGCTCTCAATTGCCCCATGCACAACTACTCATGATCTCTCTAAATTTGAAATGGGAATTATAACCAAATTTTAATTTTCCGGTGCTTCACAAAATGGATGATGATGATCAATATATATATTAATATTGTAAGAACTACGTACGTACTACACTTATGGATATTGCACCATCCTTTTAGTTTGGGATCGATCCATGTAGAATCCCAAACCACGTAGCCAGCTCAAGCATTCAGGCTCCAGAGGATAGTTTAACACCCAAGTTGCTGGTTGTTTCATCTGTCATCAAAATTGTAGGAATAATTAATTTCTTTTCTTAACCGCACGCATACTGTATTTCAAAGAATCTGACGAAATTGGATAGTCCAATTCTAGAAAGAGATAGACATTTCAGGTGAATCGTCATTATATATACAATTTTCGATACTGTCTGGATAGGATCTCCACATAAATTAAGTAGGTCTCACAAAAACAATTGATCATGCTGTCACTACAAGAAAATTATTTATTTGTAATCAGTTATTTCTTACAAAAATAACTATTTCTTATTATGTTTTTGTCATTAATAATCCATCACAAGTGCTTATTTTTCTTATAATGCGTATGATCTCTAACTCCAACATGTTGGAATATCTAATTGGATTAGTTAATTAGAGTAAAAGTGATAATTGTTAATCATGTTATAATTATTTATGCTAATTATTAACTTAAGAACTAATGAATCTAGATGAGCTTAATCCGAAAGATGACAATAAATTAGAAAGTTGCTTTCTGCATGCATGGGTCCATAGGCACTTACTCATGGGGGTGTTATCGACGAAAAAGCAAGCACCAATGACAAGGTAACATAGGAAAAGTACGACTCCTTTCATGTAATGCGAAGTTCCATCCTGAAAAGTACAACAATGGCATATATAAGAGGCATCATCATGTGTTGGTACTGTTATTAACGTTAAAAACTTGTCCACAATGCTTAACGGCTAGGAGATCAAAGACATCTATTATATATATAGAGAGAGAGAGAGAG
>QEOT01003245.1:173118-236125 GCA_003123785.1 Pterocarya stenoptera
AGAGAGAGAGAGAGAGAGTTGATAAATAAATAAAAAGAACCTGTAAAGTGAAGGCTGTGATGATGATCGTAAAAGCAAGGCAACCAGTTTCAAGGAGACTGAAATCAAGATCCATGCGGATACCCATTATCCAAGCAACAATTACGCTTAGAGGAACCTAAAAAAATGGATAGATAATTGGATTTGTTAATTATTTGGGTAATAAATTTGGTGAAGGATTTATTTTTTTTTTAATTTTTTTATTATTTACTTGGTGGGTTTTGGTATGTATCATGTTAAAGGCAATCTTACCACAAACATGGAAATTTGAGTTGCAGATCCCAGAGCCACACCCAGAGATATGTCCTGCACGATATCCAGATCATTCTCAATACTTAAAAAATCAAATAATTAGCATATATAGATTAAATAAAGGCAATATACTTAGAAAGAAATCTTGTATATATATTTCATACCAACTTGTTCTTGAATGCAAAGATAATCGATCCAGCATGTTCTGCTGCATTTCCAACGATTGGTAGCAAAATTATGCTGATGAAGCTAACAGAGATTCCCCAAGAGTCCGATGCGGCCTAATTATATTGGTTTTATATTAGAAATTAATTAATTATTTTACAAATCAAATCTTATAATATCAATGACTCGTAAATACATATAATTTCTATTTATATTGCGGAGAAGGCCAGCTTGCATGTATACCTCGATGGTTCCCACGACGTACTCAGATAGCACAGCTATGATGACTGTCATGCCGACCAGCCAAGCGAAGGCACTCCAAAATCCTATCACTGCCTTCTCTTCCTCCTCCTCATCCTGCCCATTTGCACTATATATTAATTAAAGCACATACATTCCTAAACATTTTGGTATTTTTGTCCAGTTCTTTAATACAGATTGTATGTGTAAAATTAGGATTAATTAATTTATCATGGGTGAAATATAAAACAACTGAAAAATTAATTTGTATAATTAAGGTCACAAAAATGGAAATTAAGGAATAATCTTCGTATGGAAAATTGCTATTCTTCATCATTTTAATTATTATCACGATCATTTTTCGTGATGTAACATGATCGAATAGTTAGAAGGATATTAAACAGAGTTAGAATATATATAGAACTTTTTTTTTTTTCATTTCATATATATATATATATATGGTTGGATTGGCTATATAATTGATCATCACCACAATGAACTTTACTGTTAATTAAGATATATAATCATGTTTTCATCTTGGCTAATTTGTGGTATTGTATAGGATTATTAATCACCTCTTGTGATTCAAAAATTTCCCTGTGGGTTTTTAATTGGAAGAAGATGTATGCAATGTATGCTATAAGCATGACAATGCTGCTTGCTCTTGACAACTGAAGGGTATAACGATCTGTGAAATTGTCAACTGATCCGGAGGCATATTTGAACATCAAGGGCAATAGGTGGCATAGCAATCCAAGCAACAGGAGGAGCGAGTTCACATCCGCCTGTTTCTGTTATACCCAAAAAAATATAAATGAGTTCGCGTCAAAACGGTAATAACAAAACTCAAAATATCGATAATTTTTTAGTGAATAGTCATTGTCGTAAGATCATAAATAGACAGTTTTCTTATACTGAATACAATTTTACTTTATAGAATAATTGATTAATATCGATCTTACTCTGTCGTATCTTTGTTCCTTTTTAATGTTGGCCAAGCCTCCGCAGAGAAGAGAGGTGCCAAGAACAAGAAGAAGGTTGGAAAGGATGGAACCCAAGAGGGAGTACTTGACAACAAGTATTTTGTTTTCGTGAAGAGCAAATAGTGCAATTATTAGCTCCGTTGCATTCCCACACGTTGCATTCAGAAGCCCTCCAACTGCATATATAAAATCCAACACTTCATGTTATTTTAGTTCATTTCATTAATGAAGATGGATTCGATTACGAATCATGAGTTATGAATTGTATTCAAAACAATACCTGTGGGACCAGTGTAGTATGCGATTTGCCTACAGTTTTGTTATGGGAAAAACATGTTAAAAAGAGATAAAACAACGATTAAAAGAATAATAAATGGCACATATCGATTAAACTTGGAACTCACTCAGTCAGAAAGCTGACACGTTCAGCAAGCGGGGCGAGTCCAAGTAAGCTCAAGGCAAATATCCAAGGCTAAAAATAAATATAGGTCAATAATATCAAGATTAAGATCGAGTCGAGTCGAGTTTATTACAAGCTAGCATCTATCTGAACAAAAAAGAACAAGCGCTTACTCTTCCGAAATTATGGAAGTCTGCAACAACAGCTAGAGGAATGGCGGGGAAGAGTATGGCAAGCTTGGTGCCAAGGACCACCTCTTGCAAATTAGCCAACAATTGTCTAAGCATTTTGAACCTAATTTTCGAAACAAGTGCTGGATCCGACTTCTTCCGCAAAATGGAAGACGAAACGTTATGTGCTGATCTTCCATTCCAGAGCTCCTTGTTCACCAATCCCTTAGGCTGCTCTCCTCCTCCTCCATTCTCCATGTTGTTCATCAATGCCGCCTCAGCTGCTGCTGGGTGTGAGTCCATGGCGGATAATCTATATAAATATGGAGATCAATCGAACGAAACCCAGAAAGAAAGAAAGTAGTTCGATCTGATTTCAGACTAGATCTCTTTGTGATATTATTCATGGGGATCTTATATAGGGGAATGAGTTTGATTGATATATTGATTGGAAAACGTAGAGGGCAGTGTTCCTGCATGTATTTGTTTGGTGTAGCGCCTAGCTTCCGGGAATTTTCGCAGCCCTTGTTTCCATTCTTGCATGAACCTCAACCGCGTACGTACGTACTTGACATGTAGCTTTGCTTGCAACATGTACGTTAGTCGAAAGACGTTGGAAATTAAGGAATAGTGTAGTTCTACGTAGTACTGTTTATGTATCATATGATCATAAGAAACTAGCGTACGTACTAGATTGGACAATATATATCTATGCAGGGAGACAGACAAATAGAAGGTGTTCTGTATAACGTACGTACAGTAGACTTAATTAATGGATGATCATGAATATCACCTGACCTCAGGAAATTTCTATTCCTGTTTTAGGTAGATATTGGAAAAGTACCGGCATTGCTCGTCGGTGGTATAATATTTATTTAATATTGAATATTTTTAAAAAAAATTACGTGAATATTAATACTATTTCTCGTTGAGATCGGATCCAAGAAATTGTACAAAAATTTTGGAGAATATTAGCCCGTATTATATATAATTTGTGAAGATTTTATGAAGAATGCCATTGGATTGCCAGATTCTTTGTATTCTTCTCAAATACCATTACCCTTTCATTTACAGCAGCCGCTTTCCTTTCATAATTCAATGGTATTTAGTGCATTGATTGGATGATGATCATGACATTAATGCTGTAATTTAATTGGTGATGATCGTGAAGAAAACGTTGTACGATATTGCATGCTGCTGGCATTTTGACCAATAAATTTTATTGATCTTCAATAAATAGCAATGCTCCGTACAGTCCCCATTTAGAAACTACATGTACAAACTTTAAATGAAGACTACATGTACAAACTCTTCATTAAATGAAAAAAAGTATCATTTTGA
The DNA here is from genome assembly GCA_003123785.1 of Pterocarya stenoptera. Classification (NCBI taxonomy): domain Eukaryota; kingdom Viridiplantae; phylum Streptophyta; class Magnoliopsida; order Fagales; family Juglandaceae; genus Pterocarya; species Pterocarya stenoptera. Next base: position 176,709 of record QEOT01003245.1, read on the forward strand.
TAAGAATATTATTGTAATTTTAAAAAAATTTAAAGATAAAATTAACTAGACTTGTAATGTAGTCCCCAAATAAAGACTGTACGTAACATTGCTCTATCTAAAATAATGGAATCCAGACTTATCTAGTTCTTGCCATGAGAATTTTAAAATTTAGATTGAGAGAGATGCACATATAAATTTATAATATTTATTGAATATTCACTTAGTAGTTATAAATATTGTACGTTTTATTTTATTTGGGTTTTAAGACTCATTTGGATTAGAGAGTATTTCATCTCATATCATCTCATCTCATTATTACAATTTTTTCAAATTTTCACACAAAATTTAATAAACAATTCAACTTTTTTAAATTTCAAAACAAGTATATAATATTAAAAATTAATATTCTAATAATATTTTACTCATCTTTCAATTTTTATCTAAAATCATATCATCTCATCTCAATATCCAAACCAGCTATTAAGTTCATCGAGAAATTACTTGTAATTGCCAGCTAGCTTGACTGGAGAAATTAATAATTTGCTAGCTAATTATATTCTTGCTAATTTATTTTATTGCTCGGTACTTCAATAATTTGCTAGCCACCCAAATAATTTGCTAGCTAATTATATTCTTTCTAGCAAAGTACCGTACGTGCCAGTTTAAAAGTTTAAAGAAGCTTCATGCAGGCCAGTAAGGAATAACTACTGCACGTACGTGCAGCTAGGGATGATATTGTAATTAACTAGGAGATTAGAGAGGGCTTTTGTTTATCTTAACATAAATTTCGGAAAATTAGAGAATTTTCAGATCACTTTTAATAATTTGTTAACAATGGCCATGCTAATAATTAATCCTCACTCTAATATTTTGTCGGCTTCGTACGTCCCATATTTCACATGAGTAAATTCTTTTCATTTTTGTCCTAAAAGCGAGTAAATTCACAAACTGATATAATTTGATAAAGTACATCAGATTGTAAAATTATTTTTATTATAAAATAGATATAATCACATTATTTTCGACGATATTTGGAAATCACTATCAATATATATATCAATATCTCGGTGTAAGTCTATTATGGATTATATAAAATCATATAAATTATAAATTTATTTTATAAAATCTCTTTGTAACAATTTTCTAAAAATGCTTTTTGTTAAATTATTTTATTCCAGACTCAAAACCATACTCCAAATGTCTCGCTAATCTCAAAAGAATAATGCTACTTTGTCCTCTCATTTTGATCCATCATTTTGACCGTTTATATTTTTTTTTTTTTACTTATTAATTAAGTAAGTAACTATTAGTGTCTTGATATATATATTTTTTAAAATGTTTAAAGTTGTTAAAAAATATGAAAAAAAATTTAAAAAAAATAAAACACATAAATTTTGTCTAAACGGTACATCCAGCAATCATTATTGAGCAGCAGCCTAACATTACTCATCTCAAAATCTCTGCACCAGTCACCCCCAACAAACCCAAAATAGGAAAACAGCATAATAATTAAAAAAATTTATATATATAATATAATTAGGACAAGGAGGGAATGTTATAAAGGGAGCAGCAATTTTGGTACCTAAAACCGTACCCCCGAGTTAGAAATTTCGGGGAATTTTCAGGACATCCTCGAAGAGAATCAAACGCCAGTCGTATTTATTTCAGATTAATCATCAAAAAATGGACAAAAAAAAAAGGGGGGGCATGAACTGCCACTTGTATGTGACTGGTTTTGGTACAAAAAATAATAATAATAAATAAATAAAAGACGCATGAAAGGTTATTTGAAGGAAGTTTCCTTGCAATGATCTGCCTTCCAAACTGGGTGACCCCTGAATTTCAATACTGCCATTTTTACAACAGTTGCTGCGAAACAGAAGCTTTTTGACTCAATATGTTCGATAAATGATGCACATTATAAAGGATGAAAACTTACCATTTTGGTTCATTTTAATCGGTCGTGTAGTTGAGCCATATACATATCAATGTTTTGTACCGCAAAATTGGAAGTGTTCGTAATTCTCTTTTCTGGCACGCATTTTCCTCTCTTTTTATTCGTGTTGTTTCACAGTAGGGCGTGGTATACCCATGAAGATCAGGATCCACGACCTCTCTCAGTCTCATTTTGTCATACAAACATAATACCCAATTGTGTGGATTAGAACGCGTGACTTCTCCTTCTGTTTTGTGTATAACATTCCATCACACTTTCAAATTCGATGTCCACGGCAGCTAAAGCCAGGCATAATAAGAGTTATAACGACGGCTAAGTTAATCAACATAAATTACAGATTGACACTGAGAAAAGATGCAATATAAAGAGAAAACTCTAGGGATAAGGTTTATTCATAAAAACCAAAAACTAGATATGAATTAGCCCACGAGTTGGACTCATATAACTAAGAAAAAACAAGATCTTGAGATTTTTACCCAAAAAGGCAAAATCTCAATTATTAAATAAAAATAAAATATGAAATAAAATAAGTATTTCGTAAAAAATTTGGCCTAAATTGGAATAAGAATCATCTCTAAAAATAACAGCAAAATATTACATAAAAGAAAAAAAATAACTTAAAATGATGATTCAAATGGGAAAACAGTTGATTTCAAGATCAAAAGGGGACCGTCCTATGTAGGTAGTGCGTGCCTGAAAGATCTTTTCAAATTAGAATCATACACGATTCTAATATCTATAGTCAAAGTTATGGTCAAAATACTGACAGGTGTGCAATATTATTCAAATTAGCACAATTTTCACCTTTTTATGCCATATTTACATTGATTTGCCTTCTCGAGGTAGTCCAACACCATCCACGTGGATTTGCCAGCTTAGCATCATCATACTCAAATCCCCCTGCATCAGTAACTCACTCTATCGATACTGACCTATGACTTAATATTATGCACATACATAGTATTAAGATATTTTAATCTAACATATAGGTCATTCCCTCTGTGATTTGAACTCTTGATGCAATCTCTTCTCTTGATAACAACTATTAAAAATCTAACCATTGATTCAAAAACTTTGACTGTTGAAAACTAACTTTGATGGTACAAAAGAAGGACTTACTTGTTGAGTTACAATTTAGACGATGCCTGATCTAAAGCTTTTAGTCAATAGGTCTAGACTCAACAATGTTATTATATTAATTGCTTTCAATCTTATGACCATTAGCTCATGATGTCGGGCTTAAAATTATCCTAAAACTGCTTTTTGCATAATCCCCACTCACTGGTTTGTGATTTTGATTTAATTCTCATTGTCATTGAAATGCCACATGACACGAGAATCTCTGAAAAAGAAATCAACTTAATATCTTTAGATAAAAGAAAAGAAGGTCGATATGTGTTATTAATGGTCCTATAATCTGATATCAAGTTATCAACCCCTCTCTCTCACATGAGAGATGTCCAAATATACGGTAAAAAGTATCAATTTGTATTAGAGCATTGATATTGGTCTAGCCAAAGCCATCTCGATCTAAAATTTAGTTAAAAATACATATTTTACATAAAACCAAAACTATTCAAGATATAACTTCATATTGGATTAGTTAAAATAATAATATAATATTACTTTTTTAATAATAATATTTTTTTAATTTTTTTTTTCATATTTTACAATTATACTAATCATATGTTAATTAATAATGTAACTTTTAATTAACTTATGATTTTCCAACTATTTGTTTTTTTTCAACCTAATTAAACAACCCAGACCACATATACAATTCTTGTGAGGAATGTTTTGTCTTCTAATAGCAATTCATACACGTTCATCCTGTCCAATAAAACTTAGTGCGAATATGAAAAATTTGGAGAGGCCAGTGCTCTTAATTAGTCATTTGGCTTCTACATGCATGTCATGTTATAAAAACCGTATATGGATTTTCTCTAATTTTGTTCTCTAAATAATAGTCATAAGAAGCGTGGAACCTGTAAATATAATATCGACATTTTGTCGACGTTATAAGTTTCGTTTCTGTCCTCCTCGTTACCATTACTCGAAGCCTAGGAGGATAGACGCACCACGTGCTTTAAGCACATCCGGATCAAAATTCCATGCGTGGCTTTGTCCGCTTCACCATACATATGCATGTTAATATATACAAAGAGTAGTGCTAGTGTGCGTCCCAATATAAATTTTATTTTATTTTTCTTATTTTTTAAATATTTTAAAAAAATAAAAAAATATATCAATTCACTAAAAATCATTTCTTTAATTATTAAGTAAAATGAAAAAAAAATACATAAGCGATCAAAATGAGGGAATAAACTCATGGAATATAATATCATTTTCCATATATAAATGATTTAGACCGAGTATGAAAATCTCGTATATCCTATTTAGGAAAATTTTAAAAAAATAAAATTAATATAAAAAAATAACTTTATTTTTTATTTTTTTATGATAGATGATACTTTTCTAAAGAGAGTACACAAGACTTAAACATTTAAGGCTACGTTTGGTTGTAGAGATGACTTGAATTGAGTTGTGAATAGTAGTATTTTCTGAATTCCATTGAGATGAGTTAAACTTTTTTAGGTTGAGATGATTTCAATTTTTTAGGTTGAAATATATGAAATAGGTAAAGATGAGTTTAACTTTTTTATGGGAAGTTGAAAACGTATTAGATCCTATCAATAATTGGTTTGAGATGAGTTAAGTTTGGTTTAACAACCGAACATTGAGATAAGTTGAGTTTGGTTCAATAACCGAACATAACCTAACCTTCCTTTTATATATCTAGGGCTGTTCATTCGAGTTCCAGTTCGGGAACCCGAGTTTCAAACTTGGGCTGAAACCCGAACCAGGTTAACCCGGGTCAGACCCGGGCCGGAATCCGAATGAATCCAAATTTTTTTTATTTTCAATTTGAATGTTTTGATTTTTTGACTATCCTTAATTTAAGATTCTTAATTTAATTGGATTCCTTTAATTGATCATTGACATGATCATCGTCAATTTTATCGTGTGTACAGATCTTTAGAAAGTATATATAGCTATCAAAAGCATCATATGCACAACTAGCGTACGTCTGATCCCCATCACTAGCTCCATGCATGCCAGGCTTTAAGCAAAGATAATTCTTTTGTCTTCTTTTAGACAAGTTTTATGTAAGTTCTGATTTCCCTGATCGATGTTATCAAGCGCTATCCCATTAATTGATCTAGTTGGTTAACCAGTTACGTGGCATATCCCATCAAATTAAGAATGCTTAAATTAAACATTCCAATTTTCGAAAAAAAAAAAAAGGAAAAAAAAGGGTGTAATACTCAAACCGGGTGTACTTGAATTTTGCAACCCGAGTTTTGGCTCAAATTTGTTCCAGACCAGAATCTAAAATTAGAATCCAATTTCTTGAGTTTCGAACTAGACTGAAAAAAACCCGACCTTAATAAACACTTCTATATATATCCATGCATATTTTATATTTGTTAACTTATTGAAAATATTCATCATGCGGAAACTTGATATATCAGTTAGAATAAAAAAAATTATTTTGTATTTTTAGCTAAGATAGTCTGCCATAACATGCATAATTACTAATAAATAACACAACTGATAGCTAAATTTTGTTTTATAGAAGTTCTTAAGAGTACCGTGAACTTCTATAAAAGAATTTAAAATCTATATAATGAGTGTTTTTTTTTTAGTAATGATATAATTATAGAGTGTATAAGTCTCGAATATTATTTTTTAAAAAAAATGTGGAGTCCGTCATTAAAAAATATTTTTTCATGTGGATACTAAATTTATCTATTTATTCAAAAGTAGTGCATTGTGCTTACATACCAAACTGCGTTTGGATGTTGAGATGATTTTAGATTACTTGAATTAATTTGTAAATAGTAGTATTTTGTGGGTCTCATTGAGATGTGTTTAAATATAAATAGGTTGAAATGTATTTAAGTATAAAATAGGTTGAGATTAGCACTGTTTATATGGCCCGGGTTTTTTCCGACCTGGTTCGAAATCCAGAAAAACCGGATTCCAATTCTAAGTTCCAGTCCAGATAAAAACAAATCCAAAATCCGGATTGCAAAACCCGAACTAACATCATCCAGGTACGGGTTAGGGACCCGGATCTTTTAAAAAAAAACCCCATCTGATTGGGTACCCCCCGGGCGACTCACCTCTCTCTCTCTATCTATCTCTCCTTCTAGTCTCTCACTCTCTCTCTCGTTGCGCTGCGGTAGAAGCAGAAACCTTAGGTCCCTAGCTGCCGCTATCGTGACCCCGTCGTTATCTCCGCATCTCTATCGTTGTCGACCTTTGCCTCTAGGTCATTGTTCCGGTACTCTCTCTCTCTACTCTTGTAACTATGTTTCTGTGCGTGCGTACAAGGTCATTGGATATGTGAACTACCGTTGAGATGGGTCGTGCGGTGGTGGATGGATGCTTTGACTATCTGTTTGCTGGTGATCGTGAGAAAAAGTTAAAAAAATAATGAATCTCATTAATGATTGATTTGAGATTGAATAATATTGATTAAGGTAATCTTGATATCCAAATGTAGTAGTTTTTATTAATGAATTTTTAAATAATATCATTTCTTTATTTTTTTTTATCAATGAATTTTTAAATAATATTAAATATTTAATAAATTAAAATTTTGTTTTAATTGTTAAATTTCAAATTCATCAAATTAGAGCCATATTGCTCGTTTTAGAAAAAACGGGGAAGTGTAGTCATCGAAACCGCACGTAGGGGAAAGAGAAGAGAAGAAGTCGAAGAAGCAAACCCTAGAAGAAATGGCGGAGAAATTGGCACCGGAGAAGCGCCACAGCTTCGTACACAACGGTCTCTCTCTCTCTCTCTCTCTCTCTCTCTCTGCTTACTGAATCTCTTGGTTCTGTTTGACTTTGGTTCCGTCGATTGAAGCTGCGTTCGGATTTTTCTTTGCTAAAATTTCCATTTGATTTTCAGGCCAGAAGGTGTTCGAGTGGGACCAGACTCTGGACGAGGTAAATATGTATATAAACCTTCCACCTAACGTTCTTCCGAAGCAATTCTACTGCAAGATTCAGTCAAAACACGTCGAAGTCGGCATCAAGGGCAACCCTCCGTACCTGAATGTCCGTTTCCGTTTCCGTTTCTGTGAAAACTGTTTGTTTCTTTTGATTTTGATTTTGCTTTTGATTATATTGGTCGCTTATCTGTTTGAATTATTGGGTTTGGTGTCTCAGCATGAGCTTACAAGTCCAGTGAAGACGGACTCTTCTTTCTGGACCATAGGTAATATTTTGTCTTCTTCAAATTATGCTTCTTTGTAGCATATAAAGGACCGTTTGGTTCGCGAGAAACTTTAGGTGAAGTAAATAAAGAATAAAGAATTTTAGAGACATTTAGGATATCTTTTCTATATTAAAAAATACACGCAGTTTTTTATGGGCTTCTTTTGTCTATTCCTGAAATGAAAACTAAGAGCAGAATCAGGGATTGGGAACAATGCTTTTAGAGCATGTGTTTGTTTTTTTTGCCCTGCAAATCTCAGCGAGTACTTGGAAAGTTTTTGTATATTTAGTGTTTCTAACATATTTTGCGTTAATCTGGGTTTTGATTGGCAGAGGATGATATAATGCACCTAACACTGCAGAAGAGGGACAAAGGTCAGACCTGGTCTTCACCCATTGTGGGTCAGGGTCAGCTGGATCCATACGCGACCGATCTTGAGCAAAAGCGTCTCATGCTTCAGAGATTTCAAGAAGAGGTGAAATGATACTTATCCACAATTGATAGTGCAATCTGGACTTATAATGCTTGTCAAGTTCACTCTATTATGCTTGATGAATATGTTGTTCAGGCCACCTGACCAGCCCATTCATATCTGAATGTGAGTTTTATCTCAAATCTTTTTGACAAGCAAAAATTTATTAATATCAATAGGCGTAACCAAGTACACTGGGTGTATGCAAGAGAGAACACCTAGCCCATGATAGAGTACCCCTATGACCAGTATGTCCATCCAATATACACCTAGCCCGATTGGAACAAAACGCTCCTCCCCGCAGCAAAGCAACTGTAACTACCCCAACCCCTTGTTTCCACAAAACTAAGACACCACCCAAAACTCCCTTAGAAGCTACATTCTACATACTACACCCGAAACCAATATTGCACCCCTTCCTACAAGGACGGAGGAAGGCTTCATGCCCTCCCTCTAGCCCTCCCTTGACTTGAACTACCTCCCTTAGTGTTATAGTTGATTGCCCAAGTAAGACTCTTTAACTCCTTGCTCTTCTTAAATCTTGATTTTGTTTCAAGTAGGTGGCCCGCCTCAATGGCAGTAAGTAGTTCTGTGAATTGGTCGTCAAATCCTCCACATGTAATCCCACACACTGTTGTATTTTGTTAACCTTTCATAGAACCCAATCCGATGATGAACCAGCTAACGGAGGAAGGGATATCAAGGGGACATCTTCCCCAGGCTCAACTCCCAACTGTACACCAGGCCCTAAGCATTCCTCCTTGCAAGGCACCAACAACAAGCCCTAAATTTCCTCCACACCATCCCCTGCATTCAAATGCTGTAGGTCCTCAACTGCACCCTTGTTACTGACACAAGATGCCTAAAGAGATACCGACAAAATGGTTCTTTGTGTCATGAGTGGTGAGGCCATGGTCACCATAGGAGGTTTTGGGTTGGCGGCAAACCCACAAATTTCCTCCTCTGATGTGGGTGTTGTCATTTCTTCTGCAAGAACTGGAGATGCGTCACCCCCCAACAATCTATTATGTGCCACTTCGGCAGACCCTACATTTCCCTCAAGCCTTGGCGTTACACTCAGCTCTAGTGAGGGTGCGATCGTTTCTTCAGGGAGAATGCTGACATGTGGCAGAGGACGTTCCATTTCGGCTATCTCTATGCCGATACCCGACATAGAACCCACTTTGAATGACCTTGTTTTCCTTTTGATCCTCCACACTCTTCTAGATTTGGTTATAGGGACTAGACCGAACCCGACTTTCTGTTTTTTTTTTTTTATCTAATTTTAACGAATTCGAGCCTATCTTGGATTCCCTCTTATTGGGCCTTACAACCTTGTTTAATGTACTAAGCATCTCTTTCAACCATATTGCCATAGTCAGACTCCTTCTGCTGGTTCTGACCTTGCATCGTCTACATAGTCTCTAGGCCACTTTCACAGTTCCCTTGCCCCTGGAATCACATTGAGTAGCCAAAGTTTGTGTATTTATGCCTTACCCTGTGTCTTTAGCCAGTACTAGGCTCACCTGTCTTCCTGGGTCCAAACTATCTTTCGGTGGGCTGTTAGAGAGTGATTAACCCAATGAGACAAGCTTCAGGAAGGATGATTATCATTAATATAATTTGAATCTAACTACTCATAAGTTGACTGTAGCGTCATAAGTAGGTTCAGGCTGCATGTAATGTGTAAAATTTAAGGATGCTAGTCTTCACGTAGAGCTGAAACATCGGTTCTGATCACGGGAGAGCAAAATGTTCTACTTTTTCAAGTAAGTTGCTGACTTTTGCTCTAGCCATTTCCCAGTATTAAAATATGAAGGGACATTAGAAACATCCATATGCAGTTGGGTGAATGGTTCTGTTTTTAATAAATATTGACGATTTGTTTCAATTCCACCTTAGATCTTTGATAATTAATCATTTGGTGGCTAATGCTTCCATGTGTGTCAACTGACTCCATTAAATTCTTGACATGCTTGGTAACATGAGTATTATTTTCCCGTTTCATCAATTCTATTTCTTTCTGCAGAACCCAGGTTTCGACTTCTCACAAGCACAATTTTCCGGGGCCTGTCCTGATCCAAGGACTTTTATGGGTGGGGTGCGGACTGGTTGACAATCTTGGTATGATGCATTGTTACTTTGTATATGTGAGATATAGTAAATAAAATGATCATTATCTTATTCCCAACTTAGGTTTAAATGTGATAATGTGATTAGTTTATCTCCAAAGTCCTCATGCAAAGTGCTGTAAGAACTTAATTAACATTAAATGGAATATGTTGTGGCTTTTTTATTATAATTGCCTGTTCCTCATTACAAATGTAACGTAAAGGATCCCATGTTTCAACCCTGTGTTCCTGACAATATGAGTCAAACGCTTGTGTATTAGAAGTTATAAATTGGATCCTGGGTCTAAGACTTCAGGTTAGGCAAGTTAAGAAGCAGCAGCGGCAGCAGCTTTCTTGCGAGGGTGAGTTAATGCTCTTTGACTGTGCCCTGAAACACAAGAAAAGTAAGCAAATGCTTTTCCAAGTAATTATTTTCTATTATACACATCTAATATAGCAAAACATGGTGAACCACAAAAGTAGCTTACAAAAAAAACCAAAGGGAAGAAGAATCATATTCCTTCGTGAAGCATCGGTAAACAAACTAGATTCATGTTCCATGAGTATTGTGTTGTGTTCTGACAGCATATATTTAGATATAAGTACTGTTACATCCACAAAGAAATTATGCAAAACAATCTTATAAATTGACATGGTTTTATTTGATCTGTTAGATCTATTTTATATTAAAAGTAATTTTACAATCTGACGAATCACATCTACTTATATTAGTTTGTAAGATTGTTTTTGTGTAATCTCTTTGTGACTAAAGTATTTTTTTTTAGACATTACTCTATGGTATTTTATATGCCAGCAATGGATTCTTTGTACGAACCGTGTTAGTTCAAAGAATCAGTAGTGGATGCCGTATTTTCCTGTGAGTAATGTTGTCTGAAAATAGAGAGAGAGAGAACTTATCGAGTGTGTCCGGCATTAGTCTAAAAGGATAGTGAAGTTGGTAAAGATGAAAGAGGTGGATCCAAGCGTCTTACCTTATCGTTTGGGCTATTTATAGACTATATTTGGAGGGTTCCCTTGGCCTTTGTTATGAACCACTAAACTATACTTCCCCACGAGTCAGAATCGCCAATCTCGCACAGTATTGTGTTTGGGTCTTATTAAATCCATGCCGTTGCATTATACACTTGGACTGATGCATTGAATGCTCCTCCTAATAGCTATTCCAATAATTGATATTAATGCTTTGTTTCCTCTGTTTGGATGATGTTATCTTCCCTCTTCTTGCTGTCACCGTTTCTACTCAAGACTGTTAGCTTCGATTGGTATCTTACCAACTACGTGGGCGGGGAATAGCTGCTTCGTCATCCCTCCTTGAGATTGCTCATATCTCTCTCTCTCTCTCTCTCTCTCTCTCTCTCTCTCTCTAAACTTCCAATCTTGCATTGAATTATCTTTCCAATTCATGTTTTTCTTTTGCTTCGAATCTTTTGGCTTATGGTTGATCAAGTCCGACAGAAATGACAAGGTGGAGGAATGTGAAATAAGACTTGTATGGATTTGTTCTTGGTGTTGTTTAATAGATGTCGAGTGCCGCTTGTCCCTTCCGAGAATCTCCATCTGCTGAAAGTGGGTGAGCTAGAGTCAGTCGGGCTACTCGCCTCAATCTGACCGTTAAACGGTTAAATGTGAGTTTTTTTTGTTTTTTCATGTTTAAATATTTTTAAAAAATAAAAAAATACAACAATACACTAAAAATAATTTTTTTATTCATTAAGTAAAAAAAATTAAAAAATAAATAAATACACAAACGATCAAAATAAAAGGATAAACTAGCATTTTCCATTAGTCTTATATAATGTTTCTAATACTTCAGTCTATATCTAATAAGAGCATCTATATTAGTTTGGTCAAATAGAAAAGTTAGTTAAAATTTAGATAATTAATGTCAAAAACATCCCATATTGGATTGGTCAAATCTAAAATAAAATGGACTTCTTTTATAGTAGTTGACCAAAAATGAGAAACTACTTTTGATTCACCAAATATTAAAATACTAATTTTTCACTCTAAATAAACATTAAAATATTAGTTTCTCACTCCAATTAAAATACTATTTAGTTTGTAGTTAAGAAATTTAAATAGAAATTTAGATGAGTTTAATCAAATATTTTTTATTATTAACATTAAATGATTTTTAAAAATATGATTTTTTAATATTAATATAATTAGAATATAATTATTATAATATTAAATTGGTAGAATTATAAATTGATACAAATAAATTAAATAAAAAAATTATTAATTTAATAATATTTTATTATTATATAAAAAATAAATAATTAATCCAATATGAAGATTTAATTTAAATAAAATAAATAAATATAAAAAAGTTATGATATTGATTAAATTTTAAAGATACATTTAACCAAATCAATACTCCCAATAGGAGGCCGGTCATAGGTTGAAATTAGCATAGTTTCTTCGTATACGTTAGTAGCCAAAAGATAAATTACATGAATTATTCTAATATTTTATTTGAATAATAGTTTCCCATTCTATCATCTTTCAAAAGTTACTTCTCGACCGTCGATGTAATTTATTTTATTTAAAAAAACAATATAATTAAATAATGTTTTTAATAAATTCAAATCCATTATAAAATAAATGCATCAATACAGACTCAAAATTGTTTAACAATAGTAATAAAATAAAAGTTAAAAAAAAAAAAAAAATGCTGGACTCTGCAGTCTCTGCTCCGTTCACGAAAGCATCACATTCACGCGCAAGCTTGTTCGTTCTTTTTAAAGGAAAGAAACAAAAACCGACACTCGCGTCGTACACTTTTGACTTTCCCAAGGTTCGCACGCCAAAGCAAACAGCAAGATCGTCCAACTTCAGGTCTCATTCCTTCCCTATCTCGACACCCCCGTGGCTCTCCATATAAATGTCTCTCTCCGGCGCCACCCATTAGTCATTCCTCCCTACAGACACGACCACCACCACACCGACTCCATTTTTGTCTCTCTCTGCTTCTTTGTTTTCCAGTTTTTTCTGTTGAGTTTTAATGGTTTCTCTCACTCATGACCCCTAACCTCTCCCTCAGATCTCACAATTGAATTACGATCACAATCAGCCATGGGGAGAGACCAAAGAGGTCCAGAAATCACGCAGCCAAGTGTTCTCTCTGACTCTCTCCGTGGTCTGATTGCGGGCAACTACTGCCACGACGTTCTGATCAGGGACGGCGTCGTTGTGGGCGAGACGCTAGGTGGGGCCTCCTCCTTCATCTCCGCCGTGCTCGACGGTCTTTCGGTTCCGTACAATCTGGTCTCCAAGGTTGGGCCCGACTTTGCCTATGTGACCGATCGTAGCCCGATTGTGATACCCACCTCGAGAACCACTCTCTTCCACGCGCATTTCGACTCGGGGGTCGGCGGGAACGGACACCAGGATCGGGTCCTGAAACGGGTCTCCGCATGTGACCCCATTCGGCCGTCGGATCTCCCGCAAACGAGGTTCGGTTTCGGTATGGCGGTCGGTGTCGGCGGCGAGATATCGCCCGAGACTCTGGAGAAAATGCTTGAGATTTGCAATGTAGTGTTCGTGGATATCCAGGCCCTGATTCGGGAATTTGACGATGTCGATGGGACCGTAAGGCTCGTGGGGCTGAAGGAAAGCGGGTTCTTTCGCCTGTTGCCACGTATTGCGTTCCTGAAGGCATCGGAGGAGGAGGCGGTGTTCCTGGACGTGGAGGAGGCGAGGAAATGGTGCTGTGTGGTGGTAACGCATGGAAAGGAAGGGTGCACGGTGTTTTGGAAGGACGGGGAATTGGAAATTTCGCCGTTTGCGGCGAACCAGGTCGACCCAACGGGTGCTGGGGATAGTTTTCTTGGAGGGTTTGTGGCGGGGCTGTTTCATGGGTTGGCTGTGCCTGATGCAGCGTTGGTGGGGAACTTGTTTGGATCGCTCACTGTTGGGCAAATTGGGTTGCCCACGTTTGATTCGAGGTTGTTGCAGGTTTGTTCATAAGAAACAGTTTCTTTCTACTCAGTTTTCAATCATTTTGCTGCTGTGTCAGTGTTTACTACGAGAATTCCTTTTGTCTCCGCAAACTTTTTAGTAAGCTACGCACTGAATCGACAAGCCTTAGATTCAACAAAAAAATTCAACTTAAAAATTCAACTTTAAAACAAAACTAATTGATTAGATACAATCTTTTGGAGCTCAGCTTTCTGAATGTAGGTTGACATGGATGTTTTGAGAGTAAAGATTTTGAGAGCTTTCATGTTCCTCATTGCTTAGATACTAGTTGCATGCATAGAAGTAACTTGTAGAGATATCGACCATCTCAAAAGAGTACAAATGAGAATTAGTTTCAGACGTTTGTGATTTGGCAACTAGTATTCTTTCTACGTGATAGAACATGGAATAAATGAACTCTTCTTCGTTTTCTCTTTGTTTTTGGTTGGTATTTTTGAGACTGGGGCTTTGGTGTGGAAATCACTAACACTTGGATTAGGCTATTGGGATAATATATCACCTGAATTTAATTACAAATTTCTTTAATGTAGTATGATTAACTTCATAGGTATGGTATAATACAACCATGGCTTTCCTTTGTCCATACAGAGAGTGAAGGATGAGGTGCAGAGGAGGAAGATGCAGTGCATCAGCCGGGATGCCGAGACGAGGTTCTGGAAGCCAGCAGGCCATGAAGAGTTTCATGCATCACTTGGTGCAGCCAAGCTAATACCCTCATCATGTGTGGTTCAGGAATGTCAATGGGATTTTCCAAGCTCTCCTCCCAGAGCAGTGGAACAGGGTATCCTCCCGCGGTATGTTGAGGATAAAAACCATGACATGGAGATTTGAGAGCCAAAAGGCACATTCCTGTATCAGATACTTGAGAGCAAGCATAAGCTCTGTTTGCAGAGTATTTTTCAGTTTCTTAGAAGATGAGGAAATCAATCGATGACAAATTAAGAGCCTAATTATTAGTGAAAAATTCTACTCATCATCTTTATATTACATACCATATTTAATTTTTTTATTTTTTTCTCTTATCAAATGTGTGGTATATGGATGATGAGTAGAAGAATTCAATTAGTTTAGAAGATTAAAATAAAAAAAATCAATGAATAAATAAATAAATAAAAATATGTATAGTGTGTGGTGTATAAGAATTATGAGTAGCAACATATCGTCCCCAGTTTCTCCCAAAATTCAATGGTCTTTATTCTGGTGTGGGTAGATTTTTAAGCTGTTTATTCAATATAAATAATAGTAGAAAAGAGAAGATACAACCACGATGATATTCTATAAAATAAATTAAAAAATTAATATAATTTCATATGATATGTTTTTATAATGTAACGTTTGACATCAAATAATGTCAATTTATAGATTTATATTTGTGGAGTTTTTTATGTCTAAAGCAATTCTCGATAGAAAATTATTGTTTGCCATAGATCTTTCATGGTATCAATTCTCTTTTAAACTATATTTGCAACAAATCCAAAAAGATGTTTTCCAAAATTGAAAATACACCTCTAAGTTTGACCTCTTTACGATTTCTAAAATGTTTGCTCCCTCTTCATTTGTTCCGAAGGGATGGGAGAAGAAAAATTGTTGTTTGAACTCTATTCATTTAAAAAGAGATACATGGAAACATGCTAAATATCATTTGCTTGAATAGTTGACCCACCACCTACTTGTTGTTTGAAGAAACCCTCCACTTCAATAGGTATTTTTTCATAAAAAGCAAACATGAGATAACAAATTTAACTCCCTTTTAGATAGTGAGATAGGATGAGATAGTTTTATATGAATGTTAAAGTTGAATAATATATTATTTTTTAACATTATTATTATTTTGAGATTTGAAATTTTTGAATTGTTTATTATATTTTATGTGAAAATTTAAAAAAATTGTAGTGATGAGATGAAATGAAACCGTTTCTATATCCAAACGGGAACTCATTCTTTAACTAAGATTTTCGGACTCGTTTGGATTTAGAAATGAGATAAAATAGTTTTAGATGAAAGTTAAATAAAATATTGTTAGAATATTATTTTTTAATACTATTATTATTTTAGAATTTGAAAAAGTTAAATTGGAATTTGAAAAAATTGAATTATTTATGAGTTAATCTACATACAATCTCCAAATGAGAACTGCTCACACAAGTCTATACTATTATATTTTTAAAAAATTTAAAATTATAATAATATCCTTTTTAAAATGATATTTTTCTCCTTTTATGCTCATTAATCAATGAGACTGCGAAGAAAGTGCTTTAATCCCCTATTTGATCTAGAGCTTCTTCTTACGAGAAATAATTTTTTGAAGAGGAAGAACAAATCAAGATGATGGTGTCACCGACAACAAAATTCCGTAAAACAAGAAACTCCAGAGGGCTGGAGTCTATTCTTCATTTGTTTGAGATGAAGTGTCCGCCGAGTGGAGAAAATGCGATTGTTATCTACACCACCACGTTACGAGGAATGAGGAAGAATTTCAAGGACTGCAACGATGTCCGGTTGCGGTCGATCATTGAATCGCATTGTATTCAAGGGATGGAATGCGATGTATCCTTGGATTTAGGAGGGTGCAAAGGGTGTGCTGGAGTAAGGTTTGTGATGTGCATGGGCTGCAGTGGGAGTTGCAAGGTTTTGGATTGGGAGCAAATGAAGATGGTGAGGTGAGGTGAGGTGAGTACAATGTGAATGGGTTGATTCATTGCCCTATTTGCTGTTAATTTCAGTACAATGAGTAATCATATCCTTTTCCCCTTGTATTTTGATTTGGGTTTAGCTGCTAGCCTTTGGTTTAATCTGTCTCTCTTTTGTTTTTTTGGGATTATATGGGAATTGGGGTTCTATCGTGGGTTTTAGACCCTCTTGGATGCTGTATGTTTTGATTTCCTTGCTCTATTATGGGGAAGTGCTTTTTTTTTTCCTCAAAAATAAAAAATAAAAAAACTAAACAAAAAAAATCAATGGGACTGCGTGTGGGAATTTCTCCATCTTTAGGACTGTAAATAAATTTTTTTATTATTTATTATATTTTATATAAAAATTTGATAAAATTATAATAATAAAATAAAATAAAATACTTTTTAAATCTAAACAAACCCTTCGAGTTTACATCTACAAGTAAAATGGTTAAGAAATCTTCATAAAAATCCTCTCCAACAGTCCAACAGTCAACTTTTGGAAAGGATTTTACATTGCTCTCCCTTCCTCGCTCTCTCTTTCTTTGTTATATATTTTTCTCCATATTTTCATCTCTCCTTTTTTTTTTAATTTTTTTTTCTCTCTATTTTTTATTTATTTAATTTCTGAGTAAATAAATAAGAAATCTGGATAAGTTGTTGGATGCACTCTTATAAAAAAAGACAAGAAATATAATTTATTTATTTTTAATCTTTAAAGATGAACTTTCCCCCTTTTTCGGAGTCATGCTAAAAGGTGAATCGGCACATCTAATCATGTATCACATAATTTAAAGTAGAAAAAAGAAAACAAAAAAGAAAAAAAAGGAAATGAGACGTGTGGCTGAGTCCACTCTCCAATCAAACTCACCTTTTACTTACCAAAAAAAAAAAAAAATAGTAAACGACATTTCCAAATATGTCGAAACAAAGTTATCACAATAGAATAATAGAAAAAAAGTTATCACAATAGAAAAAAAGACATTTCCAAACTCACTATTTAAATGATGTTACTCTACGATTAAAAAAATATAATAAACTTAAATTTTAAAAAAATTTAATTATAAGTGACTTTACGTATTAATATGTACACTCATTCAATATGATTAGTCAGAAAATAAATTTTATTAGAAACAGTACTAATTTAAATTTAAAATATGAAGACAATAACATTAATATGTAGATTGATACGCAAACTTATTTGTATATAACAAAACTCATTCCCACTTTAAATATTTAAAGTTGTGCATGCATGTAATTTAATGAATACTTAACTCAGCTTTTATTTTATTATTGTAATATTCTTGATTTTTATTTTACTTTTCTTAAAGATTTTGAGTCCTAAATTTTACATTTCCTTAATTTTTCTTATGGACTTGTGGCCTAATACTTCATGCAAGTTTTATATATACAAATATTTGTAAAAATAAAGAATTAAATTTTATTAAAAAAATTAATTTTTAAAGTTTTTTTTAATAATAAAAATTTAATTTTTATAAAAAAAATCTACCTTGAGACTTAGATATTTAATTTATACCAAGTATTACTCAATATTAAAATGGCCGAAATTAACACAAATCAGCAATCAATTTCAATCGAATTGTTTAGGAAAAATAAAATAAAAGAATAAAAAAAAGGATCTCAGAATGAATTGAGCGGTGGCCCGCAGATTCGTTGAAAGCGCGTGGATAAAAACATTTTGGTTAATATAAAGAAGCGAAGGTGAGAGAATGGGTTCAGTAGCATTCTGTCGAACAATGAATCTACCTCTCTCTATCTCAAGTTTCAACCTCCGCAATCCCTCCACCACCATCCACCCGTTATTTTCTGGAATCATAAAATTCCCCCTTACTCCTCAATTTCTCTTTCCGTTTCACCGTCCTCGGCTCTCCGATCTGTGGTTTCTGTCCTCCCCGATCTCCGACAATCCCTAAATCAAAGGAGATAGAAGGAAAATCGTCTGTTCTCATCCTCACCTTGGTGTTTCGGGAATCTCTGATCATTGAATCTCCGCCGCTTTTCTTACATTGGGTTCGAATATGAAGAACACCAAGCAGAAGAAGCGGAGAAGGAGGCCCCGAGCATCCAATCCGGCCGAGAAAGGCGTTGTGGTGAACGAAGAAGTGGGGGGAAAAGTACCGGAGGCGTTAGTGGAGGCCTTCTCCTTGGCTTCTGTAGACGACGCCGTTTCGGCCTTCCGTGAAGCGATTGGCGATCGGGACAAAGCCGCGGAGATATTAGGCGCGATCTCAGCGGACAGCGCCGAAGACCCCTCGACGTGTTCGACTTCGGGTGCGAGCTCGTCGGGTTCGTCGGTGGGTTTTTTCGAGACTGGATGTGTTCACAACGTGTTGAAAGGAAAGGATTTCAGAGGGACTAAGCAGAAGAGAGTGGTTGCGGCGACTGGGACTGTTTCGACGGTGTTGGGAAAAGAGTACGTGAATCCGAGGCCTCCAAGGAGGGACGTCTTGGATGCCTCGACCAGATTCAAAGGGCTTAGCAATGCTTGCATTGAGATAGAAGGGGCTGAGCAATTTCTGCGTTCGATGCTCGGAGATGAGTGTGAGCTCAGCATCGATGTTGTTAGAGATGTTTTCTGTGAGTACCCGCTACGATTTTTTTGCATTATTTTTTTAGTGTTTTTTAAAGAAAACGTAGCCTTTTGTAGGGGTTGTTCCAAATAACTTGCGAGTTTTGGTGGCACTGAAATCCGTTGTGAATTTTCGATTACTTAGAGATTTAAGATGCAATGAAAGTTGGTAATTGATAACCAACTAATAAAGCCAACTTTGTTTGGATCAAGTTGGTGGTGGTGAAGTTCAAAATAGACGAATAATAGAGCTTGGAATGCTCTATGAAAGAGAACAAGGGGGCACTGGTATATTGTAGAAAAGGGAACCAACGAGAGGAAAAAGGATGATGGGATGATTTAGTCGGTAATAAATTGTGGACATAGCAATAAGATGATATGAAGGCGATATCATGAAGTTTTAACGGGGTTTCAGATGGCCAGAAAGACATGACATAAACTGGGATTTGTTAATGAATTAGATTGCAAGTACCATCTTATGAAAATTGTTTTCTTTTTGTTGTTCTTTGACGAAATCGCATTTTGAGCCTTCGATGCTATCATAGAAAAGGAGTACTTTAGGTTTTATTATCTCAAATCTTTTCCGTTTCAACTTTCAACAGCAGTCATGCACGAACGCATGTCGCATATACTTATGTACGTGTGCATCTATGCGTATTCAGTAACTTTTTTTTTTTTTTTTGTATAATTTAGACCAATAGTTTTTTTTTATAAGTAAAATAATTTTTTTTTTAAAAGAATAAAATAAAATAAAAACTGTACGTTGTGCTATGTGAGTGTTTTCTCAAGTCTTTCTACTTTTTTTAACGCATTTATTTAATATTTGACATAATCGTTTGGATCATGCTTGTCAAAAGAGGCATTCTAGTCAGTGATTGTATGGTGTAAATTGTAAGTGATTGGGCACTGTACTATGGAGCTTATTTTAGTTGTTTGTTGCATGATCAGGAATTATTCTTTCTTTTTTTTTCAGGTCAATGTGGGTATGACGTAGAAAAGGTATTTTAAGTATTGTGTCTTGGATTTCGATTAATTTTTTTTTTACATTGATGTTCGAACACTTCTCTTAATTTGATGATAAATAAAGTGAGTAATGGAAACGATTTTCTGTTTATTTGCTTCCTAGGCCTTTGACGCATTGCTCGAATTATCCGCTTCCACCTCTGAGCAGTCCAGGAATGGTAGATACCCTAATGATAGTGTTAACTATAAAGAAGATATAAGATTTCTAATTGAACGGAAAGATGGTGTAAGTAATATTTACCTTATTGCTTGATTTTGTGTTGGAGTTCTTGCTTAAAGGCTCCCATTTCAATTTATTTACTATATCATTCAATGTATTTTGTTGGTCGCTTAAAAACAATTCATATGGTCCTTTTAGTTTGAATTTTGAAAGTGTTAAATTTATTGTTTAGTTATGGTTTGAGTTTGTGGGTTATGCCTTTTGGACTGTATTTTGACCATCACTTGTGTTTGCATTTTATCACTGTTATTCAGGATAGATTGAGTTAGGGGCTTGTATTTTTTACGCCGCAAACAAATCCTCCAGTCTCCCACATGAGAGGCTGAGGATTCCTTTTGCTTGTTTTGTACTCTTGGTCTTCATTAGGATTGCTGGGTTTAGTTTATTGAGGCTGGTGTGACATGAATGATTTTTAGTTTATACAACTATTAACAAGGTTATGAGACCTTTTTTCCACTAGGAGAGTTGCTGCTGCTTAAATATTTTTCTGTCATAAAATACCCACTCCCTCTCCTCTCCAAACACCACCCCTTCTGTTTTTTCCTCTCTTGTTCTACTAAAAGGAGATTACTTCCAGGGTTTTGATGGAGTGTGAATAATTAATTTCTTAAAGATGCTAGGGTCTAACAAGTTAGGTTTTTTATGCTTTCGCAATTGAATGCTGGCTCAGATTCTCTATCCAGTGCTGGGTCAATTTCCGGGGAGAATTTTCTTCTGGTGATTTGTGTTTCTTTATTCCTGCAATTAAAGCCACATGATAACCTATCCTGGCATGTGAAGGATCAATCACTGATGTTGTAGCATGTTTTATTCACGTTTTCCTTCATAATGTAATTTATTTAAACTTGGGCACCCAATGATGTTGGAAATATTTCAATTTTGAATTTACCATTTGAATATGTTCTTTATGTTATTGATCATGTAAATTTTTGTAACAGTTTACAGATAAGGCTTCTGATTGCACTTCCCATTCATCTGAAAGTGAATTCCAGGACAGTATATGGTCTATGGGCTATGGTTGTAGGTAATTTATTCTGGTTTTTATTTTCATGGCTTTAGCATAATTGTGGATGTTGTTATTAATTTTATTTTATTTTTCCCGAGAAGATTGAAATACAAAAGAAATTTGAGGAGGGTATAACCACATATGATTTGGCTCGATCAAGTTTTTTCAACCAAAATTTAGTTTGTAAGAAAGCTATATATCATGCATGCATGTATAGGTTGAGAGGCAAGAAGCTGGAAGCTTCAATGCTTACCTTTTGAAACATTAAAAATACAGGTTAATCGGGGAAATATGAGTGGTGATTGAATAGATTTCATTAATAGCCCCATGAAAATACCTGTGATGAAGTGTTGGTAAAAGCGCGCTTAAGGCAAAGTGCGACGGCCGAATTGCTTCACATATCAAAAGTGAAGTGCATTTACAAATGTGCACTTTAAGTGCCCTTTCGTAAAATTTTTAAGAAAAATTATAAAAATCAGTTCAGACCAAGAGAATGATGTAATCAACTATTCTAAAGTCAAGTATTTAGTTGGTATTGAATATCGTTTACGTGGAGTCACATGTTGTCATAAGTGATATATATGCTTGTAGTGGTCCGAGTTGGCTTTCTAAATGTATTGATATTTGATTGCTTATATTAGCATAGAAGTCAATACCTACACTGCTTGAACTCTTTTAGTCATGGCCCTTTTGATATATTTTGATGGAACCATGGACTTCAATTTGATCATGGCCCTTTTGATATATTTTGATGGAACCATGGACTTCAATTTGATCATGGCCATCAAATATCATAGATATGTATATTTAGTAAAGCACTAGAGAATTATATAAAATGTTATGTTTAAATGTTATTTAACTAGTTTATTACTTTATTTTTATGGAAAACCTACTAGCTTATGCTGCTGCTTGTGATATCAAATGCTTTATCTTTGTGAAATGATTCCATCTCTGCAAGGCCCTGTCAAATGAAATTGTAACTAGATTTGTTAGTCCTCATGAATATGGATCAAATTGCAATACCAATTTTCTCTGCATCGAGGATATTTGTATTTGTAACTGAATTCTAACCTTTGCTTGTTTTCTTCATTTTAGGAATTATTCTAAGGTTCTTACCAATCCTGAAGCTGATTCTCCTACTAGAGCAAGAACTACCGAGCCAGATCTTCCTCAAAAGGTGTTGGACTCTTTGTTTAACATCTCCAAGAGTCTTGAACATGAACCAAAGAAAATGAATTGGAGGAATTTGGTAAAGAAAATGCAGTCAGTGGGTCCTGGGTTTGATGTTTGTCCTTCTAGTGTTGCAGAACCTCAGCAATATACTGGAGGTATTCATTATTAGTCTCGTCATTCTTTGTTGCACTTGCTATCTCTGCCCATATTAGTAGTTTTCAGAAACTTCTTACTTGTGTTTTTGTAGCCATCTCACTATTTAGCATCTTTTGCAGAGGTAATGTTGGAGATATTTGAACATGATTTACTCATCAATTGTACAGTTTTTTTTTCTCTTCATTATTTTTTTTAAAAAAAAATTAGTTTTTTTTTCTCTTCATTATTTTTTTAAAAAAAAATTATATATATATCTTGGCTAAGGTTTTTGGAATTTTTTTTTCCCCTCATGTTATTATCCTTTGGGAACTGTCTGATACCCTGCTACTTTTCTGGAGGAACCCACCCCCCTTTTTAAAAATCAAAATTAAAAAAATTTACCACTGCAATTGACCCTCCAGAATCAGGAGTAAGTGGGGGTCCTTGTTTTCAGAAATTGGCCTAGAATCGGTTGCTTGTATAGTTTTTTTTGCTGTATATGTTTAATTATGATTGCAGCAGACCCTAGCATGTAACTTGATCAATTTTCATTTACTTTGGGGGGGGGGGGGGGGGGGGGGGATAGAGCATGGGAGTGTGTTGATTATTGCGGCATAAATGCTTGTTGATGCAAGTGTGTGCTTGATTAATGAATATTTCCTCTTTTTTTAGGGTGATTAGCTACTTTGTATGTTCCACAATTCATGCACACAATGGATGCACGAAGTCACTCATATTCAAAAAGTGCTTCTTTTGTTTTCATATGAATAAATGCTTGAAAGTTGTTTGGGAGGGTAACTCGCTTCTTTTTAGTCAAAACTTTTAACATCTACTCAGCGAGATGTTCAGAAAGTCTTTTTTCGGATATATTTGCCTTGTAATGCAAAATAAGTTCTTGCCCACCATGTCAATCTCTTTACTTTTGGGATTTTTCCTGGAATTGCAGCTAAAGGAGAGGAATATCATGTGTTCAGGCAGCCTTCAAAGCAACAATGGGATTCAATGAGATCTTGCTATCAGAAAGTAAGATGTTCTTTTTTACTTCTCTGTGCTTGAGAATACTTGATGATGCTGAATGTAGTTTATATACTCAAAATAATCTCATGACGACATTCTTCTGCAGGCTGCAGTGGCATTTTCTAAGGGAGAAAAACAGTATGCAGCCTGCCTTTCTGAGCAGGTTTGTTCTGCTTCAGCAAAGAACGTTGTTAATTTTTTGTATCTAATATATCTATGTTGGTGTTTGCTGTTCTGTACCTGCTTATTTTTCTTTGATGTACTCCAAGCCTGCATATGATAAGATATGTCAGCCACCAGATGGAGGAGCGGTTAAACATTGTATTGTAGCAAGTTACCTGCAACAAAGCATTACAAAATTTTTTGGCAAGAATGCAGAGCTCTTTCCTTTTGGCTTTCCTTCTATGATTTATTGTCTCACAGGTTGCTGGGATGTATGTAGGATCCCATTGAAATTAATGGAGGTTACTGGAATCAATTATTCTTATTGGTAATAACATTTAGCACCTAAATGCTATTAAAAAAAAAAAAAAAACTATAAAAAAACTATCCAAACTGCATTGATTTCTTAACTTTTTAAATTTGGGTCTTCTTGATACTCGCTTAATGCCAATTGATCTAAAGTCTTGATTCTCATATGCTTCTGTAATTTGACCTGTCCAACGGTTGCTTATCACATTTTTGGTTTGTCACGGGCATAATTTTATATTGTGTTTGCTTGATGGGGTTCCAGAATAAAATATTAACCAGATGTGTTCCATTTGCCTAGGGTAAGGCACATACAAAATTGGCACGGGAGGCAGATGGAAAGGCAAGCCGTGATATATTTAAAGCTAGGTTGGTGAATTGCTCAAAAGATCTACATAAAATATTTCTGTCCATTATACCTCTACCTTTAGTCTTCTTTATTTAATTAAGCCATTGCTTCTAATCTGCAGAAACAAGGGCATAGAAAATGTGGTGACAATTGATTTACATGGGCAACATGTCAAACAAGCAATGCAGTATGTAAAAGCCCACCTCCTTTTTGGAACATATGTGCCCTGTAAGTGTCTGCTGGTCTTCCAATATTCATTGTTCTATTCTATATTTTATCAAAAAATGCTTACACTTTCTTATTTATTTGATTATGTTTGTTGGTCTGCTCCAGCTTTTCAAACCCTCAGGGTTATCACAGGATGTGGATCACATGGTTTAGGGAAGTCAAAAGTGAAACAATCGGTATGGGTTTCCAAATAGTCCAGCTTCCATCTATTTTCTTCTGTCCCACTCTAGAAACTAGTGGCAACAATGGTTCAAGGGTTTAGATCCTTTGGATGGTTGTTGCATACTGGTCTTGTAGTAAACTTAAGTTGAGTTGTAGCAAAATCACTGAATTGGAGAATCGTATGGCTTGAAAATGTATATTAAGCACCATTGAGTTCTATTATTAGCGTGACTCTTGAACCCTGAGGGGTAGCTCAGCTGGTCCAGCCTTGGATTTGCTCCCCAATGGTCACTAGTTCGAGTCCCCTTAAGGCTACTGGAAGTTTACTTGGTCGTTAACTTCAAGACTCCATGGGATTAGTCGAGGTGCGCGCAAGCTGGCCCGGACACCCACGGTTATCAAAAAAAAAAATTATTAGTGTAACTTTTGGTGTTATTGCTAACATGATGTGACCTACTATTTGAATACGATTATACTGCCAAAGCCAGAGAGTATAAACATTCATGCAATCTGGGTTATACATGTACACATTGAGAGCTTAAAATAACGACATCTGGCAATATATAAGTGATCGAAATTTCTTTTTTCATTATTCAGGTTAGATTGACTTGGGAATTTATCTTATTTTATTCCCATTGATATTGGATGAATTAAACATTCATTGCATTACCCTTGCCGTCTTTGTCTTGATGTTTACTGAAAAATAAATAAATCAATCAATCAATCAAAAATGTTCTTGATGCCTCCCATTTTCCCTATATTATATTTTTGAACGTTTGTTTGTTTGCTTGCTTGGTTTTCCATGTTGGCCTTCTGAGGTGACTGAATTGTCAACTCCTTAGTTAAATCTTTTCCACAACTAGCCCCTTGGACCTTGCATATCATCTTTTGAAAAAGACGAACTTGTTTCATTTGTATTATACTCTCCATGACTATCTAATCGCTGGCTGCATGCAGGTTATCAAACTTATGCAAAAGGAAGGTATAGAATGGAGTGAGGAAAACCAGGGAACGTTGCTAATCAAGCTCGGTGGATCCAGAGAGTTCAGCTTTATGGAATCTGAAAGTGACACTGAGTAAATTTACCCAACTTAATTCAGAAAAATAATTCTACATATAACTTTGAAGTGCGTAAACGCCCCGTAATCGCTTTGAAAAAGATTGGGGTCTACTATGAAAAAATTATTATTTTTTCATGTGGGTTTATGTTTTATTCACTTTTTTTAAAAGCGATTACGCGGCGGTTGCTCAATTAACGGTTGCAAATATCTTTTTACTCACCGTTAGTTTTTACTTTTTCTTGTCTGAGTTGTTGTATAACAATAGAGAGCATGTCATGCAGTGTTCTTGCTTAGGCCCACAGTTGTGATATTAATGTGGAAGCCTTTTCATTCTGTAGGTAGCTGAAAGATAGAAGTTAGATAAGTTAATTGATTAGTGTGGTGCTGATGGCTCGAGATGCTATCTGTGGTACAATTAGCATTGACCTAAAAAGTTAATAATGACATGATACATGACTCTGTTCGCTGTAGGTCTTCAATGCTTGCTATTTAATGTCAGTTTCTTGTGGGACTTCCAGTCTCTGTATTATTTCCCTTTTGCAACAATATACCATCTTAAATTCCACATGTTGGGATTTACCTTTTCTTGTGGTTTAATTCTCCCCTGTTGAATTTATGTACTTGTTGAAGTTGGCTCAGTTGCGATGGTAAAAAGCTTTTGGAATTTAAACTAATCTTTAGACCTGCCCCCATCGGATTTCAAAATACCACGATTTAAAAGCTCAAGCTATTATGATATTGACAGATGAGATAAGACGAGATAAAAATTGAAATTTTTATTTTATAATTTGAAAAAATTAAATTATTTATTATATTTTGTGTGGTAATTTAGAAAAGTTGTAATGATTATATGAAATAATCTCATCTTTCTATCAAACCAAACCAGGCCTCATGAGGGTTACCTCCCCCTTGCAATAATTGCATATAGATTCTTGTTGTATCGATCGCATTTCTTGTTAATCAGATTGTCTGTTCGAACGCGGAATACATAGAAGAATTATTGAGAGAATTTCTTGAGATGGCAACTAAGGATTTGGAGTTACCATTTCTGCACACTCAAAAAATATATCGACATAAATTTCTTCAGGGGTTGAACTCGGATGCCACTTCCTGATCACCTAGGAACAAAAAACAAAAAGCCATCCAACCAGGGCAGGGCACTCATGTTGAGTTGCATCTTTGTTTAAAAGAGCTTTCAACCAAATGAAAGAAAAACAAAAGAGGAAATTATTCGGGGGAGAAAAGGAAAAGAAAGGGCAACATGCCAACATCAAAATGAATCTCCATAAACACACACAACAACTTTATATTTTATTAAACCATCTCATTCAGGGAACTGAAAGGGGCGAGGAAATTAACTATGAAGTTGCTAGACTTGTAGGTTGCAAATTGAAGAGGATAATTATAGAGGAAGTTCGCCGCTGTCCGCAATAACGACTTTGCTCTTGGGCGTCCCATTCTGCCTTCCTTCGGCTTCAACCTTGTAAACTACGTCCATTCCAGATAGCACTTTTCCAAACACAACATGCCTACCATCCAACCTGCAAATTGATCTGAAAATTAATACAAAATGGACAATATCGATTCGATTGATAAATCCATACATACACACAGTTCAGTCGAGTCCCGGTTACTCTCTCTACGAGAAGAAGGGTGGAGTTGTGCGGATCAAGGAGAAGCTTTCTCTTGGGTGCTATAAGTGTAAATTGATAATGCTCTACTTATCTCATTCATGTCCAACATACTACTATGAACCCGAAACAGCTTTTACCCAAAATACATGGTAAACAAACAAATAAAGGAGAATTTTGTCAACACTGTCAGCATAAACAACAGAAGACACGTGAAGAAAATGTGAAGATTATTTGTTTTCTTTCTCCTTTAAATTCTCGGTGTAAAACAATTACCAGCTAGTTGTCACAGTTGTTATGAAGAATTGTGAACCGTTTGTGTCAGGACCAGCATTTGCCATTGACAGAAGCCCTGTTAGAAAAAAAAAATCCAGACCAAAAATTACTACCATGATTACTTCAATCAAGGGGGAGGTGGGGAGAAGGGGGAGGAAGAAGGATGCTAGTCCTACCTGGTCCAGTATGCTTCAGCTTGAAGTTCTCATCACTAAACTTCTCTCCATAGATTGATTCTCCACCCCTTCCATCGCCGAGTGTAAAATCACCTCCCTGGAGCATGAAGCTTGGAATAATCCGGTGGAATGTGCTACCCTTGTAATGGAGAGGTTTTCCACTCCTCCCAGTGCCTTTCTCACCTGAAATGATTTTTTTTATTGGTAATCAAGAAATTTTATTCATAAGAATTGGCAAAGCCCAAGTACACAGGGAGTATACATGAGGAGTACCTAACTAGAGTTCTCCCTTGAAATGATTGAAAGAAGTGGTTCAAATAAAACTGACTTCTAAGAACATTTCCTGAACCCTAACTACTTCCCTCATAAATCCTCGTTTCCTTTTCCATTTAGGGGAGCCAATGGGCCATTAATATTTTTATATAGAAATGTCCCAAATAGTTTACTGTTTTCTCATTGGCTTACAGATCTTTTGAAAAAATGAGCCCGATTTCTAATTGGCATCCTGTTACTATACTTTTACAGATTAAAAAATAGTTTACATTCTTCAACTGCACACACTCAGTTGAAAATGAACTTGAAGATAGTGTTCTACCTAGTTTAAATATACAGGTGATGATGAACCCAAAAAAAATACCAAATAACATATTCAAGTAGAAGCAGAATGTGCAAGAGTTAGTAATTTGATCTGCACATGCTCCATTAAAAATAACAAGCAAACAAACAGGGAAAGAGCTGATGTCACTGGCTCACCTGTGCACAACGCTCGAAAGTTTTCTACAAATAAAAGCAAAAGGTGTAAGTGAATAATCTTATCAAGATCTAATTTTGAAAAGAATGTACTATACCCACTCCATTGGTTTTCTAACAGATATACAAAATCATACCTACGGTTTTAGGAACCGTCTTTCCATATAGACCCATCACTATTCGACCTGAAATATTGCAGATCACAAATGAAAGGGTATCAATACCATGACCAATGTGATTTGTTGACTGCGAATTTTTATTATCATGGTGTAGGGAAAAAATCCTTGACACTCATTGCTCAGTAGCATAATTAAGTAAAAACAGTGACATGGCCTCAGCAAAATAACAGAATATCAAAGTAATGATATAAGATTCCCCATATTTAGTGCGACAACAAATCAATCTAAAAACAATACCACATTTAAAATTCCAACATACACGAATCCACCTGATAAAATCCTAGAGGATTAGATCCTTTTTCAATTTATAATTAGGTGTTTCTCTCAAATTCGTAGTGTGTGATTGGCTATATGCCTATGCCTTTTGTTTTATCAATAAAATTTTCGATTATCAAAAAAATCTGAAGAGAATTTAAATCATCACGGACACGCAGTTATACAATGCATCTCGCCCTACTCATTCTACATAAAAAAGGCATTGATGATTTTTATTTTAATTTCATAAAAAGAAAAAAGCATTGATGAAATTCTTTGAGAAAGTATCTTATATGGTACAAAGAGCTTACCGGCTGGCTTTCCATCAATCTCAACATCAAAGAAAACTTTGTGGGTCACTTCCTTCAATTCTTCCTTCGACTTCTTTGCCTGAAACATTAATCATATATGAATTTCATAAGACAATAAGCGTACATTTATATTATTAGATCGATATCGATCGTAAATGTCAATAAGTATAGGTCGTTTTATAGATTGAGGCCATATAATTAAGATCATAGAGAAAAAGATGGTGGAGAATTCTCCTCGCGTTGTATAAGAAACCCTAAATCTTATCAGATCAGAAGGGAAACTTAGAGAAGTGAGGGAAGAATGGTACTTTTTCTTCGGTTTGATTGAACTTACCTGGATGAGAGCTAGGGTTCCGAAGAAGACGAAAGTCCAGAGGAGAAACGACGTCGTCCTTGCCATCTCTTAGCTTCTACTGCAAGACCTCACTCCCAGTTTCGCCGGCTAAATGGAGAAATCAATAAAGCATCGATGGAGTGGAATTGGTGTGTAATATAGAATGTGACTACCCAATCCGTGTTTTACACGTAAACCTTTTTGTATTTTGGCTTGACACCATTGGTTGGAGCCAGGACACTTCACCCTAGATTCGTGAGACATTTTTCAACTGCGGAAAATGAAAGTGCCACGTAAGATTTTTTCTAAAAGTTAAGTATTATTTTAGGAAGGGATTTGCTAGACAACTTTCTACTATTCATCCACACTCCACATTCCATACTTTTTAATATTTTTTAATATTTTTTTAAAATTTTTTTTGAATTTTTTTTAAATATTTCTAATTTTTTATTCACTATTCATATAAAAAATATTTTATAAAAAAAAAAGGTGGAGTGTGGAGTGTGGTGAATAGTAGGAGGTTGGAAAGATTATTTCTTTTAGGAAAATGCTAGGTAGACCGACGGTCTATCGAACATTTGCACCGCTAGGTATATTTTTATTTTTTATTTTTTTTGTCAAATGCTAAAAAATAAATTGAATTAATTTTTTTATTTTTTCTTTATTTTTCAAAATATTTTTATTTAAATATTTTTTAATATTTAAGAGAAGAAAACAAAAATTAAAAATAAAACCATCGCTCAGCTATCGGTAGACCATTAGTCTCCATAGCATGACCCATTATTTTATTTGGTAACCCTACACAACATGATTACCAAGTAAAATAATTTTTTTATTTTTTTATCTTACCAGGTGTGTGATGTGTGGAAGTTGAAGAGATTGTGTAACATTGCTCTTTTTCAAAACTTAAACGTGTCCTCAAAAGTGACTCTTTGTGTATTTTGATTTTTTTTTACATAAATTCACGGATAACTTTTTAAAACATTAAAAAATAAAAA
Organism: Pterocarya stenoptera; assembly: GCA_003123785.1. Taxonomy (NCBI): domain Eukaryota; kingdom Viridiplantae; phylum Streptophyta; class Magnoliopsida; order Fagales; family Juglandaceae; genus Pterocarya; species Pterocarya stenoptera. The sequence continues at coordinate 207,536 of QEOT01003245.1, forward strand.
AAGTACACTAGGAGTAATTTTGGAGGATCCAAGCATTTTCTAAAATTTCTATCTCTATTATTTTTCTTTCTTTTTTTTTCAAAATTCAATAAGACATCTTAATTCAAACCATTTCGTTACTATTTATAAATTATTTCATTATTATTCATAGAAGATAAATGATATTTACAATCCTATAATGTATAATTATCGCATACTCTCTTTAAAAAAAAAAGGATAAATATGAGATCTATATGAATAAATTATTTTTTTAAATATGAACTTTATTTTTTTTTTTAAGTGGATTGTGAAATTCTAAAATATATATAGCATTACCCTTTATTAAGGATATTTATCCAAATTGAGAGATTATAATTTGATAATTTAGATAGAAGGACCCCATGAACAAATCAAGAAAAATGATAGGGATAGAACTTTTAAAGTTTTATTCATATGCTTACTTTCATTTTGCTTTTCGGTTCATTTGGAAAGTAAGCTCAGATGAGAATTATGTGAAGTGTTTTTTCTTTATGTTCATTTGGAATACAGCCCCATTCGGATTTAGAAAGTGTTTCATTTCATCTCATCTCATCATTACAACTTTTTAAAATTTTCATACAAAATATAATAAATAATTCAACTTTTTTAAATTACAATTCAACTTTTTCAAATTTCAAAACAATAATAATATTAAAAAAATAATATTCTAACAATATTTTTTTCAACTTTCATCTTTTATCTAAAACTATCTCATTTCATCTTTGAATCCAAACCAGCCCTAATAATTTGTAAATAATTCTACAATCTAAAACAATTAAAAAAAATATTTATATAATTCTACTTTATAATAAAAATAAAATTTATTTTATAAAAAAATAATTTTATAATTTAACCTACCACATTTTACGTCACATTTAGAAATTCACTTTCTTGATTTCTTTGTCGGAGAGCATTTCTCAATTCTCAATTTGAAAGGCATTCAACTAACGGTCACCCAACTACCATTCCGAGAAAAAAAGAAGAATACGGGAGAGAGTTTCCAATTGCTTGTTCATTCCAAAAGTTTAAGCTTTTCTTATTTCATTGATCGGAGTTGTATTTGTCTATCTATTATTACTTCTCTGCTTTTCAGACTGCTTCTTAGCCAACATTTACGAAACTTGAGTATTTTCGGAATGGAAGAATCAGAGCATGGTGCCCAACGTGGGCCTGCGCCTTCTTCCTCTTATGCTACAACATCCACCGATGGTCCATCTGCTTCTTCGCCGTCTACTTCCCAGGTTCAAGAAGAAGAAGTAGCAGTAGAAAATGAACGGCTCGAGAATGGAGACAATCTCCATCACCACCACCACCACCACCACCACCATATCCTTCTCAACCGTCACCAACAATGGCGACAACAACGGTCTTCTAATTTTCCCTACCGCCTGAACATATTGATATCTGATGTGGCGTCTACGGAGATGAGAGAGACTTTGTGGTCTTACCTTGTTCTGCTCGTCACGTTTTGGTTCCTCGGTCAGTTTCATCCCCATCACGCTTTCCTTTTTTTAGAAAAGAAAAATTCCCCCTTTTGTTTTGTTCTGTTTTACTTTTTTTTTTTTACTTTTGATTTTCTTTTACACTAGAAGAACGGGAAAGTGAAAGTAAAATGCTTAATTAGGTATGCTAGCTAGCTAAGCAAATTATGAATGCTTCGATGGTTGGAATTTTCTTTTTCTTATTCGTTTTCTTTCTCGCTTTCCTATACTGTTCCAAGAGTAAAATGGACCTCAAGTTGGTTGCCTAGACAGAAAATGAGGCAAGTCTGTATGAATATGAAGTGTTGAGAAAAGGGTTTTTGCCTGCAAAAATATTCGAAGTGTATGAATACGTAGTTGTATTGGGTGTAGAAGAGCGGATGTTTTAATTTGCTTGTATTAGTAAAAAAAAGTGGCCTTGCATATAAGATTCGATGATATTATTGGTTTATTTACATTTCAAGGAAACCATGCAGAACATTAACTTTTGAATATTTCTGTTGCATATTACTTGATCAATTCATTTGCTCATGACTTTAATCTTAATGATGTGGTTTGATTTTGGTTTCCGTATTCCTCATCAGCAGCATCCATGACTATGATTCTTGGTTTTTATGGATCTGTGAATACACAATTGGGACCAAATTGCTCACGCTTAATACAAGCTAACCCATTCTTTGTGCAGTCTATTAAGGTAGTTTGCTTTCACTTTTTGGAAGAGATTAAGATAATTTGTTGCATCTCTACTGCATTCCCATTTTTTTTCTTGCTTCTGCTGCGGTTATCTCTATGCACTAATCTCATTCTGTTTATAAACAGGCTGAGGAAGTCAATGAGCAAAAACCAGGGCCAGCGTTATATGGGTTTTCTAAACCTCCACCCTTGGATGTCGAGACCAGCTGGAATGAAACACATAATGCATTTGTACCTGCCAATTTCCACAAGGCACATTTCCTGCTATTGTTGATCTTTTTTCTCTGCATTTATGTTGTTGGAATCTCAGGGATTTGCTCACATTCCTTTTTTCTACTTGAAAGTAATAGATATGAATGAGCTGTGCACCACCTAGAGCATTCTAGATGTTTGGATTTATCGGGTAAATTTGGACTTCTCATGTTGTAGGAGTGGATATACTTCCTAAACAAAGGATCTAGAGTGGATATCTTATACAATGTAATATCTCCAACTCCCTCACCTTTATCCCTTGTGATTGCACAAGGTATTTTCCAAATTCCAACTTCTTTATCATTAAATTTGATGGTATTGTTAGCTTTGTCTGTTTAGAATGGAATATTAACTTAGATTTAGATACCAGTTTTAAGTCAGTAGACTCTTAAATGGCATCAAGAATCTATGCTATGTAAAATCAAATAGCTAGAATAATGGGAAAATTAGTTCAGGGACAGCTTAGAATTTGATTCAGTTTGAAGAGCCACATTCAGTCTGGACCTATCATTGCATCTAGTACATTCCTGTGCTATATAGCAAGTGCTCAAGATAATAATATTGGTTTGTAAGTGGAATATCAGGTAACTTTATATTGATAGTTACACAGGGGATGGGATCCAAGTAGTTCATAAGTGGAACATCAACTAACTGTACTTTGATAAGTACACAATAAGCTGGAAATAGCCTGCAGTGAGATGATCGTTCAATCTTTGGCTTTATTTCTGACTCTTAATTGAATGCAGAGCTAAACAGAAACTTTGTTAATAAGATGTTATTTAGCTCATGCATCTCTTGTCTTGATTCTTGTCTAAATGCGCAGGTAGAGAAAGCCTTGTTGAGTGGATAGAGGACCCATCATATACTGACACAATTTTGTCTTGGAATATCATTTATGGTAAATTCCATTAATATAAGTTTTTATTCCCCACTTTGTATAAGTGAGATGTTTAAAAAATTAAAACCCATCTACATCACAGGGAGTGGTAAGATACAACTGAAAATTCCGGAGTCCTCCAACTACTACATTGCAGTGGGGAACTTGCACTCCGAGGAGGTTGAGGTAATCGCCTATGATTTCTTTTATTTATCAAGATTGTATTGTAGTCCAGGGCACATGAATTGTAATGTTAGTTCATTGAAAGATGAGACCAAACAAGAATGTAGTGTACTAAAAACGTTTCTGTGAAACTTTGTTACAAAATCTCCCATCCAGTTGATAACCAGAAGATGGATAAGATGGATACCGAGAAGGTTGATCCTCAGTCCTCATCCTCCCACCCCCAGTTTCTCCTCTGGTAAAAAGGATTAACTGCTGCTTCAGTCGGTATCATCCCGTTGAGTTGCCTCAGCTGATTTGGTCATTTCCATCTGTGTGGAAGATTAAAACCCTTTCTTGACCTGATATTTCCTGAAGACTAGCTTCATTTGGCCAACCCTGCTGTCGAACAATTTCCGCATTACAAGGAAATACAGCCATAAGAAAGCAGAGAACAGGGAAGCTTTGTAATTTATTTCATCATGTACATTTATCGGAGGCTTCAGGTTTGTCATCAGAAGTTCTGGCCACCGTGTTCAGCATGTTGAACATCGTGATTTATATAGCTAAAATGGTAAGGGCCTCTCTAAGAATTTGGGCTGTGCCAATAATCCATCCAAAAGGAGTTTGCATATTGCACAATGACTTGGAGAATATATATATATTTGGCCTCAACCATATATCTGAAACTCCCTGGAGGGATTTCCCATGCATATACTCCCAAACAACAAATACATTCCCCATGCAGTCTTTGCATCTTTGTTTAAAAGACATATATAGGACAGGGTTAGAATGCTGCAACCTGCACCAATGAAACTCACCACCTGCTGCTGGTAATCCTTCTGAAGTTTAATACAGAAAATCAATGGATTCTTTCTCTTTCATTAGCACCTTAGTAATGATTATGATCTAATCCTTTATATGCACATGCATACACCATTAGACCGTTAGATAATTTATCAGCTATGAATGCTGCATTGTACAGGTAGAATTGAAGTTGACCATAAGCGCTTTCCTCTATAACACAACTCAAGCATATTATAAGTGCTCCCTGGGTAGCCATTTATGTAGTCTGAAGCTTGTTCTTCTAGGAGTAAATGTTGTTGTCTTAACTTCTCCACATCTTAAAGAGGTAAAAGACTTTCTCTTTCAGTTTATATGAGAACCATAAAACTTCCATGCACGTGAATTTGGTGACATTCTCATTCTTTCAGGATGCTGATAATGGCTGGTATGTCAAACTGTCTTATGGACCTAGGTGGATCACATATTTTGTTGGATCAGGTTATTTGCCTGCATAATATCCTTCTCATGAGAGCAAAAATTTCATATGCATATTCACTGCTTTCCTTCATGCAGGTATAATGACCGTCCTAATCTTACTCGCCTTCAGATTCTTCAAAATATTCCAAACAACAGATGAAAATATTACAGGATTTCAAGCAGGGGAGCTGAGACCTGAACGAGCCCCATTGCTTTTGCACATAGACGATGATATTTCAAGTTGGGGTTCATCTTGTGATTCTATTTCACGAGATGAGGAAGATCCGGAGGACCAGCCTGCAGTGAGTGGTATTGAAGGACAGCAAATAAAAGAAAAGGATAACATCAACAATCCCTGGCATCTTTGTGTCATTTGTGCCGATGCCTCCAGAGACTGCTTCTTTCTTCCATGTGGGCACTGTGCTGCCTGTTTTACATGCGGAACGAGGTAAATATACCTCGCTCTATTTGAAGAAATCTTGATGGCAAAACTTGTGGCTTTGGATTTTGATGCTCTTGGAAGAAACAGCACAATTCTGTTAGCCAAACCCAGTTAGTCAAGGAAAAAAATCATAAAGCCAACCCCAAAACGCTGGGATTAGGCTTGATTTGAGTTGCAGCCATAAGCCTTAATTAAGTGAAAAGTACTTGAGTTCATCTAGTGCTTAAACTTTCATATCACAGTTGCCAACAATATTCTATGAATCTACAAAGCAGTACTAGGTAAATTATCGTGTCCTTCAATACTAATATGTAAACTGCTGTGTGCATGCTTTCTAAGATCATTGTTGATATTGTTTCCAACCATTTCCAACTTGTCAAAATCAAGTAGAAATTTAGACCTTCAAATCTGTATACTCTGCAGGATTGCAGAAGAGGCTGGTACTTGTCCCATATGCCAAAGGAAGACGAAGAAAGTGAAGAAGATTTTTTCAGTTTGATATACATGCATGAGTAAATATTATGGCCCATTGTAGAATCTTTTTCACTCTTAATGTGGATGGATTTGATATATACTTGTACAAAGTAACAGTTAAATCAGGCTTGTAATTTCTCTTTTTTAGAAAATGAGTCTCTTAGGTTTCAGAACAGGTTTGACTAAACAACTTTGCATTGTTTGTCATCTCTTTGCGACCTCTTTTGTCAAGCTGCAAATATTCTCATACACTTTTCAGTTATGGCTTTCTATGTGCAGCATTGTACCTTTACTTTGATTCAAGATATGTGACTATTTGCATGAAAAGTGTTCATAAACAGAAGCTGTTTCAAGTGATTGAGAAGCTTCATGTACTCTTTCCTCTTTATTGGTTTATTGACTATTGTCTCCTTGTTTTCTGTGTACCTGTCATCATTGATTCATTTGACAAGGTTTTTTTAGGATTTTTTTGTCATAAGTAGCTCTTACATTGCAATTATCTGGTATTAGATGAGACTGGCCCGTTTGGATTCAGAGACGAGTTGAGATGGTTTGTGAATAGTAAAATAAAAAACTGTTAAAATATTATTTTTTAATATTATTATTGTTTTCGGATTTGAAAAAGTTGAATTGTTTATTATATTTTGTGAAGAAATTTGAAAAAGTTGTAATGATGAGATGAGATGAGATGAGTTGATGTGGATTTTGAATTCAAATGAGGCTAAATCGATGTGGTTTTATAATGATGATGATGATGATGATAAATTATTAGGCTCTCCATAGATAATTGCAACTCATCCATTGGTTTCTGCCCACCTGAAATGATCTTCTCAACAAATTGAACCAAAAAGACACATTTATTATTATTATTATTATTATTATTATTATTATTATCCTTTTCCAACGTACATTTCATAATATCATCTGAATGAGGCGGCCTAAACACATATGAAACAAGTCTTTTTATTACAACTTTACGGCATTAGATAGTAAGGATCTATAATTTCTAATCCCAAATCTCTATGTAGGACCATAATTGAGCTGAGTTCGAGTGAGTTGAGTTCAGATTGTCCAAACTCGACTCGAATATTAAATAGTTTCAACTCGAGCTCGGCTAATATGAGAGTGGAGCTCTAATGTTCAGCTCGAGCTCGACTTGATTTATAGAAAATTCAGCTAGAACTTGGCTTGAAACTAGAGTTGTAATTTAGTCGAGTATTTAATCAAACTTGACTCCATTCGATTGGAGAATGTTTTAAAATTTCTTATTTTTTCAAGTTATAAAAAATAAACATATCAAATAATAAATGAAATTAAGATAAGATTAAAAATATTGCACATTAAACACTTGATTATGAGCAATTCTATAATTTATACAGTAATAACTAATAAGTGAGATGTGGCCATTTTTTAAAGTTCAGTTATGGTTTTTTAATCTTTTTAAGAAAAATTCCAGGTCATATAAAAGTGGGGGCCACATAGCATCTTGAAGGACAGTTGTTTTGATGATTAAAATAGTTTGAATTTACAGTTGAGATGATTTATAAATAATAAAATAAAATATTATTTTTTAATAATAATATTATTTTAAAATTTTAAAAAAATAAATTATTTTTTTTATTTTATAAAAAAATCTAAAAAAATTATAATAACGAGATGAAAGGAATTAAAGTGAACTGAAGTTAGTTTCGAATCAAAACTACCCCGCATTTCCGGAGGAGATCGAGGTATGCAAGTGTGAATGATGGAAACATTATAGAAAGAGATGAGGAGACGCAAACGCAGATGGCATCTCAGCCGTAGCCATGGGAGTGTCTCCGAAGAACAAAGCTCGCAAGCCCTCCCATCTCCTCCCTGTCGTCATTGCCTTGGCCGCCTTCTCCATCACCGCCCTTCTCCTTTATAAGGTCACTTTTAAAAAAAAAGAAAAAAAATTCTTGACGCTTATCTTCGCGGCATTTCATTAAACACGTTCTCTACTTTTTGTTTTATATTTGCTGATTCCGATTTATGTTCCTGTGACTTTATCAAATAGGTGGACGACTTCGCTTCCCAAACGAAAACCGTCGCGGGCCACAATTTAGAGCCCACGCCGTGGCACCTCTTCCCACCCAAGACCTTCAGCGAACAATCTCGGCAAGCCCGAGCTTACAAAATCATCCACTGCTCTTACCTTGCTTGCCACTCGGGGACCGACACCGGCACCATCCCCGAACGACACCGGACTCATCCCTCTCAACCGAGCAAGAAATGCCCGGCTTTCTTTCGGTGGATCCACCACGATCTGGAACCCTGGGCTCGGACGGGGATTTCTTCGGCCCATTTGGCGGAGTCCCAGAAATTTGCGGCTTTCCGGATCGTGATAGTTTCGGGGAAGCTGTACGTGGATTTGTATTATACTTGCGTGCAGAGCCGAATGATGTTTACGATATGGGGGTTGTTGCAGCTACTCAAGAGGTATCCTGGGATGGTACCTGATGTCGATATGATGTTTGATTGCATGGATAAGCCTCGTATCAACATGACTGAGCACGAATCCATGCCGCTGCCGCTGTTTCGTTATTGCACCAATGAGGATCACTACGACATCCCGTTTCCTGATTGGTCTTTCTGGGGTTGGTAAGTATTTGAGAGAAAATGGAAAAGGATTAATTTTGGCTTCTTTTATTATTTTGGTTTAGCTCACTTGCATTATTCCTGCTGGTTTTATTTATTCTTCAACGCAAAAAATATGGCTTTATTACGGTCCTTGGTTGAATAATATTATTGTACGACTATAACTGTATGAAACATGTATGCCCACTAGTTTAATTGTCTTGTTACGCCCGAGCCTATGAATCCTCTTGCTATCGTTACCTAGTCCATTTTAAAATTACCTTAATATGTGGGCGTGATTGGATTTGCTATGAATGTGTTACATGGGAATAGTTCTTGTACAGGCCAGAGACAAATTTAAGGCCCTGGGGTGAGGAGTTCCGAGACATTAAACAAGGTTCTCAACGTACAAGTTGGTCGAAGAAGTCGCCCCGAGCATATTGGAAAGGAAATCCTGACGTTGGGTCTCCTGTCCGTGTAGAATTACAGAATTGTAATCACTCTACGATGTGGGGAGTGCAAATCATGCGTCAGGTGAAGTTGGGAGTTACCATGTTGATCTTCTTTTCGTGTTAAAACATGGAGATGTGATGGACTAAGTACCTAGAAGTTTTATTTTATTTTATTTTCTTGATGTTGTCTTGTTACTTTGCATTTCAGGATTGGGAAGAAGAAGCACGCATTGGTTACGAGCAATCCAAACTATCAAATCAGTGTAATTACCAGTAAGTACTTCTCGTAGTGAAGTCACACGTGCATAGACTGATCAAGGTGGTTGAAGAAAATAGAGCTCTTTGTATAACTTATTCTAACAGGACATAACAAAGCCAGACACAATGGTCTGGTGAATTATGAAGGATGGCTTTCAAAATACCTTGTTTTTCTCTATGAACATCGTACATGACCAAGATTGACATCTTGATGATGAGCCACCAAGCCTTATACATTTTGAAAGCCACTATAAACTCGCGAAGAACTCTAACCATCCTTATGTTGGATGGATTATGTTATCACAGAACGCCTTAGTGATATTGCTTGGACCTTGACTAGCTTCATCCTAAGCTCCATGGAGTTTTTTCCATTAAAGAAATTCCTCATTTGGGGTGTTAAGGTTTAGGCTAGGATTGTCCTTGGGGGTGCTCGCTTAGGATAATCTGTTCTGTTGTCAAATTTTACTCCGATAGGATGTGTATCATCTTGCAGCCGATCATTTATGTTCCCCTTTTCCCTTTCCCTTCTTCTGCAGGTATAAAATTTATGCTGAAGGCTACGCTTGGTCCGTGAGCTTGAAGTACATTCTATCATGTGGTTCTCTTGCACTAATAATATCCCCAGATTATGAAGATTTCTTCAGTCGTGGTCTCATTCCCAAGAAAAACTATTGGCCTGTCTCTCTAAATGATTTATGCCCCTCATTAAAGCATGCTGTTGATTGGGGTAATAAACACCCATCTGAGGTATGTTTTCGCAAAATATTCTATTATGTCTTGTCATTCAATTTGCTTCCATAAAAGCTGGTTTTGCCATATCTGAGTGTTCTGGGAGGTTGCTTATATATATTTTTTATTTTATATGGATTCCAGCTCATATTTCCCAGTAGGTTGATGGTATTAACAGAACGCTAGTAGTAGTAGTTATTGTATAGTAGAAATTGTTAGTGCTGCTTGTGTCTTAAGAATGCAGTTATCTCAAGCTTCAGAGTGTACCACGAAGAAGAACCGAAAAAAAAAAAAAGAAGAAAAAAATAAAAAAAAACTTCTATTTTTTTGTTAGTAGAAAATGCAAGTCCTGTTAGGTTTATTGAATGAAAAAGTAACGATCCTATAGCAACTCAAGTGCTGTCTGAACTCAAATTGCATATTATTAATATTTTTTCATTAGTTAGTTTAGATTGGTGTACGTATTTATGTTCTATTCCTATTATTTCTGCTAATAACTTGTGATTTGAAGGTTAATGACAGAGAGGTTTTCTAATGCTTCATAATTGTTTGGTATATGTATATAAACATGGCTTGATCAGGCCAAGGCAATAGGAAAAGAAGGGCAGAAATTGATGGAAACCTTAAGTATGGATAGGGTCTATGATTACATGTTTCACCTCATTACGGAGTACTCAAAGCTGCAGCAGTTCAGGCCAGTCCCGCCGTCTTCTGCTCAAGAACTGTGTCCGGAGTCCCTGATTTGCATTGCGGATGGCAAGCAGAGGGAATCCCTGGAACAATCAACTGTCTTGCCTTCAAAAGAACCACCATGCACCCTTCAGCCTGCCAATAGTAATCTCATAAAGAGCTTGATAGAACAGAAAAAGAAAATTATCAAGGATGTGGAAGACATGGAGGAGAAGGTAAAAGCACAGAGACGTTCAAACTAGGATGGCTATTGTGGTTATGAAGGAAAATTAAATTTTGCAGTCTCTTCTAGTTGTAGGTCCAAGTCCAACCTCTCCAGGTTCCAAATTTCATATTCCCTGTTGTTTTCGTAAATAAAATGAAGTTCAGATATACTTTTGTTAGCAAAGATGGAGTGAAGATTCTTTGTAGAAACGACCTTCTTTCTTGATAATGCATGATAATTCAAAGCCAAAAAGTTATGGGATCAAGACAAGAGACTCTTGTGGTCCCAATGGAATTCCATTTTCACTTTCGTTTTACCTTTTGTCTTTGCACTATTTTGATGGCTATGGAATGATTCATGACTGTTGGGCCTCATTCCTCTTTCTGTATATTTTATAATGTATATTACTTGATATTTAATGCATCTACTTGTTCATCAAGAAACAATTATTAGTTAGAACGAAAAGAAAAAGAAAACAAAATGGCTTTGGAGACGTTGGAAGTGGAAAATACGCACAAGGAACCATTCTCAGTGGGCAAACAGAAAATAAGTATCAGCCGATTCAGCCTAGTGGGTTTATTTTTCTATTTCTTCTCTCTCTGGGCACCTATTGGGTCGAAAGTTGCAAAAGCTTACACTTTTTGTCCTTAGCTGGGCAGCAGGGCGGCTCGTTACAAATTGAGACATGAAGTAAAGTTTAGTCAGTCATTCGAAATTATAAAATAATAAAATATAAATTATTATATGAAATATTTTTAAAATATTTAATAAAATGAGATTTTATTTAAAATCTTCAAATATAATTTTTATGAATTTATATTTACAAGAACAACTTAAAATGAGGTCTCAAAGCAAATTTTGTATTTCAATTTAAGAAGATTTAAAAAAAAATATTAAAACATAAATAATTTATTATATTACTTATAAAAATTTATTACATTAAATATTAAATTTAGTATTACGAGTCCTTACATTAAAAACTATAAAAATTATTTAAAATTTTATTTAATGCAAGGCGGAGCACCAAAAATTAGTTTGCAAGACTCACTATGACTGAGATGGTGGTATGTTATTAGTTTAGCTTTTGTTAAGACTTTTTGTATTGCATTTGTACGTCTATATTCAAGCTATGCCTCCTTATATTATATACTTGGATTTTCTTGGTGAAATTTAGGGGATGTTTAGATGTAGAGATGAGATATAGAATTATCAAAATTTCTCGTAATTTTATTTTTAAACATCATTTAAACATAAATTATTGTTCAATTTCAAATTTTTAAAATTTTATTTAATTATTACATAATCATTATCCAATCACAAAAATCAATAGAATTTTTACAAAATTTTATAATATTTTTATTTAACATTTTATTTATTATTTTTTAAAATTTAATAAAATATTTTAATTCAAACTGTTTCACTACTATTTATAAAATCTTAAAATACAATTTTCTTAACTTACCCAATAAAGAATCAATTAAATCAAAGTTTGTAACATATGCATAGTTCATAATTTTTAGTTTAGAGAAATAATAGTTACAGTCGTGAGTACATAAGGAACATGTAATTATTAAAAAAAATTAAATTTAAAAAAACTTAATTTTTTATTAATAAAATTTACTCTTTTTCAAAATAATTACATGATATTTACACTCCTACAAATATTCGCAACATTATTCAAGAATAAATCTAAACAGAAAATGACAGGAATGATCCCAACTTTCTCAAGTTCAGTCAAAACATTTTCCACGTCTGCTGAAAATAAAATAAAAAATAAAAAGAAAGCAAAGGAGTATTTGTCAGACACGTATTTCCTTCCATACCATAAAAGCACTATTGTTCCTTAACCATACATAAATAAAAGCTCAAAAAATCCCTAGCCTCCTCCTCTCAGCCCTTCCCCTACAATATATACTCCTACCCACCTTCTCTCTTCCCACCGCCTCATTCTTTCAATCTCTCTTTCCCTCCACATACTAATTCATTCTTTCTATTCATTCGCATGGCTGACACCGGAGTTGTCACCGTTTATGGTAATGGAGCAATATATGAGACGGCGAAGAAATCATCTCCCTTCTCTGTCAAGGTGGGTCTGGCCCAGATGCTCCGCGGCGGGGTCATCATGGACGTTGTGAACGCTGAGCAGGCCCGGATTGCCGAGGAGGCCGGTGCTTGCGCAGTCATGGCACTAGAGCGTGTTCCGGCGGATATCAGAGCCCAGGGTGGGGTGGCTCGCATGAGCGACCCCCAGTTGATCAAGGAGATTAAGCAGGCTGTGACCATCCCGGTTATGGCCAAGGCTCGCATCGGGCATTTCGTGGAGGCCCAGATCCTGGAGGCTATTGGGATTGACTATGTGGACGAGTCCGAGGTGCTGACACTGGCCGACGAGGAAAACCATATCAACAAGCACAACTTCCGCATCCCCTTCGTGTGTGGCTGCCGGAACCTCGGCGAGGCCCTACGGAGGATCCGAGAGGGCGCGGCGATGATTCGCACGAAGGGTGAGGCCGGAACCGGAAACGTTATCGAGGCAGTCAGGCACGTGCGCTCGGTAATGGGCGACATCAGGGTGCTGAGGAACATGGACGACGACGAGGTCTTCACCTTTGCCAAGAAGATCGCCGCGCCGTACGACCTGGTGATGCAGACCAAGCAGCTCGGGAGGCTGCCCGTCGTTCAATTCGCAGCAGGCGGGGTGGCGACCCCAGCCGACGCCGCACTGATGATGCAGCTGGGCTGCGACGGCGTGTTCGTGGGCTCCGGGGTGTTCAAGAGCGGGGACCCGGCGAGGCGAGCCCGGGCCATCGTGCAGGCGGTGACTCATTACAGCGACCCAGATGTGCTGGCGGATGTGAGCTGCGGCTTGGGCGAGGCTATGGTGGGGATTAATCTCAATGATGCAAAGGTGGAGAGGTTCGCAAACAGGTCCGAGTAGAAAAGAAAAAAAAAAAAACAATGGGTAATAAGGACGATAAGTATAAAGGCTTCTCTGGAAAAGTCTCATAATTTCCATACCCATTTTTACTAGTTTTTGCTCTGATTATGTTGTTGTTGATGTTGTTTTGTTTTCATGTAATTCTGGTTGGAAATACCATGTTGTGGAATTTGGTCATCTTTTCATTTTGATTACTTTTTTAAGGAAAACTCATGACGCTATGAAGTGAGAGTCATGATGATGAAAATCGTCATGGGGTGGGGGTGGGGACTGGCATGGTAGGCTCGGATCATGAGATCTTTTGTTTTTCTTTTTTCTTGGCTTTTGACGACAATGACCATAGAGAATCTATTGGTTGGTCTGTGTCGTCAATGTCATGATTAATCTAAAGCTAATTAGATGTCATGATTAATCGGATCATGGTATAGATGGCTTGGTCTATTGCTACTCTTGACGAATTAGAGGCTGATGCTATTTTATTCAACATACCATCTACTGATAGAAATTACGTGTCCATTAAAAAAATAAAAAAGAGATCTTCCTCTTTGTTTAAATAAAAAAAGAAAAATGCTTTGGCCATATTAACTAATCATTGAAAAACTGGGATACAATATCATAATTTTAAGCAATATCATTCGATTATGTGTCAACCATTAAAAATAATCTCAAGGGGTTGGCCTAAGTGGCGAAGGCCTTGGTCTTGGGATATAAGGTTCAAGGTTCATCATTTCATAAATGTAAACAATCTTTTGGGACAACACTTCTCGGTAAAAAACCAGCAATGCACTAGTTTCGTGTAGGAAAACTTTTGAAAGTGCGGTGCATGAGATTGAGATTTACTCTGCAAAGATAGATCTGAAGGGATCTACTTTGAAGAAGTTTCCCGACATTTAAAAATATATATATATATCAACCATTAAAAATTGTTCAGCAGCACCTATCTCGAATCACCATCGGAAAAATGGTTTTCAATTAGGCCCAAATCCGGAGCCGGCCGTTTTTGTTTTTTTCAACATCCGAAGCGAAGATGCTAGCAAAATTGCAGACTTGTGTTTCACAAAGCCCTGCCCTTTTGTACCCATCCAACTTCGCAGAAAACTAAAAGAAGCAATTTACACCCTCAACATCTTTCTAGGACTGCTACGAGATAACCCTTATGGGCTTTTATCTCTTGGGCCCTTATTATCATTGGTTATAAATTGAACCAAAGGTGTGGTTGGCCCGATTGAGAGTCTCATGAAAGATACGGTGAAATTCAATGCAATACTAATCTAAGATGAAAGAGTAATCTTACATGCAGCCATGCATATTATAGGTACGAAATGACAGTCCGCATGCATAAGATTTAATGTTAATATGTAGGAATCATATATGAAATGTTGATATATATTATCATATTATTTATATGTATCGGTAATGTATGTAGGCATATAATATATGGTTATTATGGATAAATATAAACTAGTTACATATTAATTATTTATTAATTTTTACAATTCTCTAATTCAACAAAGAGTCTACTTGTTAGTTGTAAAAATCTCATTAAATTTAGATTTTTTAATGTAATTTCTTAATTATTAAATTTTATCAAAGATTAAAAAATATATAACTCCGGCTCGGCTCGACTCGAACTCGTTTTTTTATCGAGATTGAGCTCAAGTTGAAAACTTAGCTTACCAAGCCGAACTCGAACAAAGATTGGATAAAAATCTAGAGCTCGAGTTTTTTGAGTTGTGTCAAGCTCGGCAATCCAAAAACCGGCTCAACTTGGCTCAATTAAAGCCCTAATGTGCCACACGTATGTACAATTTTACGCACAATATTATATTTATTGAGTGGTAGTCCTATTTATTGGTATTTTCTTTTTTAGTTTGAATTTTAATCTTGAATTTTAAAATTTCCATCATTTTCAATAGCTGACACATTAACACAAATGGATATGTAAGTAAAATTGTAAGTATAGATAATATTTTTCTCTAAAGTATTATCACAACATCAATATATCTTCATTAACTGACACAAAATAATAATTCAAACATTTATGCTATTTAGAAGATAAAATCTATTTAGAAACATTCTTTTTAACATATTCAGCACAAAGTAATACTAGATACAGTTATGTGTTGTGCAAGTGCTGCACATTCCTTTTGAAAATGAGTGAAGTTCATCATTAAAAAATGATTAATTCTATATACAACTGTGAAATGCGTAAACGTCGTGTAATCGCTTTAAAAAAGAGTAGAGTCTACTATTAAAGAATTAATTATTTTTTTCATGTGAGTCTTATGTTTTATTCACTTTTTTCAAAGTGATTACGCAGCGGTTGCACAATTCACGGTTACAAATATCTTTTCTCTTAAAAAATTAAATTTTTATGTTGATCCTATATTTACCTAATTTTTTCAAAGGGAGTGCACGATATTTGCACACTCTATGACTATAAATATTATTTTTCTTTAACACATCATTGATGTAAAAATTTTCTACATCAATAATATTAAAAAATTATTGATTTTTTTTTTTAAATTATAATGGTCCCACTTTAAATTTAAATAGTGTGCTGATTGGCTTTAGTGTAACAAAATTGTAGAAGTTTTTAGGAGAGTGTTACACCCATCGAGGGTGTAGGCTGAGAGAGTCTCCCAATAAGGCCATTTGGCCTTCTTTCTTCTTTTTTTTTTTTTTATATATATTTTCTATATCCTTAAACAATTTTTTAAAAAATATTTATAATATCATAAAAAAAACTTTTTAATCATTAAATAAAAAATAATTATAAAAAAAAAATCAAAAAAATGTCTGGCGACCACCTCTCATGTGGTCCAAGCATTTTCCAAGTTTTTAATCCATGATTACTTACGATAAGAGTAATTTCAGCTGTGGTTGTCAAAAGCAAAGTGCATTTGACCTTGGAATCAACGAATAAAAGAAAGATAGACAAGGAAGGGAAGATCAATGTTTTAAATACCGTATTAAATATCATACTGGTGAAGGTACTGGAACGAAATATTTCAATATTGATATCGTTTCGAAATAGTCGATATATGAATAAATTATATATATAAATTATGTTTCAAAATAATAATCTATATATAAATAAATTATATATAAATATATAGATATATAAATTATAAATAATCTAAATTAGAGATAAAAAAATAATCTTATAATTAAAAAAATTAAAATTAAAAATTAAAAATCAAAATATCAATCCGTATAAAACATATAACATTCCTGTCTCGGGCCGGTGAAAAATAACAACCGTACCAACCAGTACGACACTGTATTTAAAACACTGGAAAAGATACCATTATGTAATAAAAGACTTGCGTGGTGACTGTGGTCTCCTTTTAATGCATTTATTTTTTTTGTTTGGTAAAGTACCCCACGTGAATCTCGTGCTGCATCTGCCATCTACAAATCCGATGCAATGCAATTTCTTGTTAAATATTTGATACAGTTTTATACTATATAAATTTCCGTATATTTTTTTAAAAGAAAGGTTTATTATTAAAATATATATTTATTTGAATTCATATTTATCTATTTTTTTTGTAAAAAAAAGTATACAAAATTTATATAATCTAAAATTGCATTTGAATAGTGAGATATTCTTAGATATTTTATAAATAGTAGTAAAAAAATAATAAAAAAGTAATAATTAAATATTAAACAATAAAGGATAGTAATAAAAAAGTATGTAAAAATGAATAATAAAATAATAAATCATAATGAAGTATTCCAAGAATACCTAAATACCTAAACTAGGTTTAAGACTGTAAATATCGTTTATCTTACTCTGTCACTATTTCCTACTATGCAATTTAGTGTTGTATCAATTGCATTGCGGAAACAAATAAGTCTTTTTTTATTTTTCGTGCGATGTTCGTGTTGAGATTAGGCATCTTAGCAAATCATTTGCTGTCGTAAGGGTATTATTGCTTTTACACATTATGTTACCCTTCGAAAGCAACATGAATGATTTAGATACCATACCCCCCACGTATTCTCCAAAAGAATAAAAAGACAAGCACAAGAATTGTAGTCAAATATAGATGCAAGAGAGGCCACATAAGCAATAGCAAATTATTAATTGGATGGGAGCTGTAGTGCTATGTCAATTTCGAGTTTTTCAACTTTATCAGGGGTTTCTTCATGAAAAATAAAACAAAAAAAACATCTACCGTAAAAATAGTGTCACTTTCATATGTAGTTGATGCAAAATTAGCCTTAAAAGTTAAGTTTGACTCCTTTATGCTAATCCACATCCTTTAGAGCTTTCTCGAATTTTTCTTTTATCAGAATTAAAGTTTTTATCAAATTTTAAGACTTAAATGAATAGAAATGGATATATATATATAATAAATCTAACATAATTTTTAATTGTTTAAATGAATTTTTAAATATCATTAAACACTTGATAAATATTGCAAAATTAATTTTACGTGTTTATCTCTATTTATTTTTAATTCATAAATATAGGAAATATTAATGGTGCTTTCTAAAAGCTCTGTAAACGTCATGTATTCCATTTAAAAAAAATATATAGTTGATCATTAAAAAATAATATTTTTAATGTAAAGTCTAAATTTATCTGATTATTTCAAAAAATGCATAAAAATTAAATACAATAAAACTGCAAATATATTTCCCTCTCTCCAAATTATTTGACTACTTTCTTTAAAATATTTGAAATGGACGGTGATACGTTTATAGCTGCCAGCTCTCGTTGGAGTTATCTTATTTTTATTTTGTTATTTTTTATATATGTATTTGTTTACACTTTTAAATAATTTTTTAAAAAATAAAAAATTATAATATTATTAAAAAATACTTCTTTAATTATTAAGTAAAAAAAATTAAAAAATAAAATAAAAAAATTCAAGCGATAACATTGAATTGTAAAAATTAGTAGTGAATATCATTTTCTTTGATTTTTTAGACGCACTTCAATCACTGTTAGTTCCGTTAGTTATTTCGATATATTTTTTTTGACTTTTTTTACATATATTTTTTTAAAAAAATTCACAATATACCTTTCTTAAGTACGAAGTAAAATAATAATAATAATAATAATGATGATGATGAAGCTGGAGCGGGAGGCTTGGCATTATCCTTTCATCTGAAAACAGGTTGACTGAGAAGAGTGATTCCATCAATGTCGTTGAGCTGCAACATAGATCGTCCTCGTTATCTAACGGGGTGGACTGTGTCTGTGTATGGGTTTGTGTCAGACACTTCCAAACTAAAGCGTTGAAGAAAAAGCTTAAGTGTGAAAGATCAATGGGATGAAACGTCCAAGGATTAAACTGGAAGACCAAAAGTACCAGCAACGCAGAGGGACCTGAACCAATACATTTGAACCTAAAGGTCTTTCTTTCTTTATATATATACACCACCCAGATAAGAGAAACGTCTCCCACTATCTCACGTCCCTGACCCTTTACATTCTCCCTCGACATCTCCCTCTTTCTCTGCGTATCTCAAGCTTTGCCTTTGATCCACCCAGCAAAGTATCCAAAGCCTTTGAGTTTCTGAGAGGGACGCGGCATAGATTTCATTTCCTGCAATATGGGGACGTATAGGATGTGCGTGTGCTTTACAAGGAAGTTTAAGATCAAGGAGTCGGATCCACCACCGGACGTGAAGGAAGCGTTCAATAAGTACGCGGAGGGCGGGAACTACATGACGGAGGAGCAGCTGCACCGATTCTTGGTGGAGGTTCAGGGTGAGACCGGCGCGTCGATCTCAGACGCGGTGCGGGTTGTGGAGCAGGTCTTGCAGAAGCGGCACCGCATTTCCAAGTACACCAGGAAACACACTCTCAGCCTTGATGATTTTCACCATTACTTGTTCTCAATGGAGCTTAATCCGCCTATTGGAGTTGAGGTACTTCTTATTTTGTCTGCTTTTGTTTCCTGGGGGGTTTTCTTGAGAGCTTGGGTCGGAGATGTCTAGGAACAAGGACATGGATTTTGACTTTCAGTTTGTTTCCTCCAAATGAGATCAGTGCAATCATGTGAGTTAGTGGAGTTGTCCATTTTGGTAAAAAAGAAATCTAACCTTTTTATTTTTTATTTTTTTGAACAAAAGTGCAGCAGTTTCCTGTGTTTTCTCAGTAACCAAATAGGAGGGAATTGGTGTTGTAAGAGCTCGAGAGACATTAGAAGAGTTCAGTTAGGCCAATTACGAAATTGGGTCTAAATTAGTTGTTCAGTTTGTAGTCAATTTTCGTCTTGTTATCATCTCCCAGGAGACCAAGAGCAAGTTCAATTTATCATCGAGTCCATTGCTGTTCGACACTAAATATATATTCATTTTCGTTTCAGGTTCACCAGGATATGACAGCTCCAGTGTCTAATTATTTCATCTATACTGGTCATAATTCATATCTGACTGGTAACCAACTCAATAGTGACTGCAGTGTTCTTCCAATTATAAAGGCACTGAAGAGCGGTGTACGAGTAGTAGAGCTTGATCTTTGGCCGAATACTGATGCAAAAGATGGTGTTCATGTTTATCATGGATGGTATGAAAATAACATCTAACTCTGAATATATTAGATTGTGGGAGTTGATTATCTCTCTTGCAGTTCGAGAGTTTCCTTAAAGTCACTGTAATTCTCCCACAGTTGCTCTGTCATTGGTGTGTCTGAAAATTAACGTTCTTTTTGTGTCTTTGGATGTCCATTATCTTTGGAGATTCAACTTGACATGTTTTTTTCCAATTTCAATTTTCACGGCTTGCTCTTTCAGTAGTCTAAGCCAATTAAAGTGCAGGCAGTCTTTTAAAGCCTCTGTGGTGGTTGAAGATTATAATCCCCCGGCATTTCAGCTTGGGGGAAGCCTTGAAAGTAGATGTAGGGACACTTTTTCTTGTGATCAAAGGATTCAGAAAGGGGTAACTTGTCAAAGTTTGAATGGAAGGTGACTGCCTTATTTTCATTGAAAGGGGTTTGAGTGGACTCAGGAGCCCATGTGCATTTATGGGAATCTTCTATGTTTTTTGGAAATGGGCTGTAAATACTTGTTACCTTGATGTGTAGAAGAGAATCAATTAGTAAACTGTAGTTATTGGAAATTTGAGTGAACTCCATTCATCATTTGTTTTCATGGATCTTTGTTTTTCTTTTCTATAAAGCTTTCGAATAACACTTCTAATTTGTTTAAAAGTGTGCGCCCATAAATGTAGGACCCTGACAACTCCGGTGGAACTTATTGAATGCCTAAAATCCATTAGAGAGCATGCCTTTTCTGCATCACCATACCCTGTCATAATAACTCTTGAAGACCACCTTACACCAGATCTTCAGGCTAAAGTAGCCAAGGTATTTTTCAATTCCTTCAATTAGTTAGGACCTTTCTTTTTGGAGTTATAGACTAACAGTGGCATTGTTGTTTTTTAGCTGATCACTCAAACATTTGAAGATACGTTGTTTTATCATCCTGAATCTGAATGTTTAAAAGAATTCCCTTCACCAGAAGAATTGAAGTATCGGTTTATTATCTCAACCAAACCTCCAAAGGAGTTTCTTCAAGCTAAGAGTAGCAAAGAAAAGATGGAGAAGTCAATCAAGGGAAAGGATTCTGATGAACAAGATGATGATATGGTGTGCTGAGAAAGAAAATTCACCACATAAAAACTTCATTCCTATCTGGTTTCCTGCCTATTAGGGTTTTAGTTATATAAATCTTGCTCAATTCGATTGCAGAGTGATATTGATTCAATTCAGCACAATCAGGATGATGAGGATCATGATGACTCTGATCATGAGTCACGTCCACCAGTTCCATGTTCATACAAGCGTCTAATTGCTATTCACGCTGGAAAACCAAAGGGTGGACTAAAGGAGGCGTTAAAAGTTGAACTCAACAAAGTTAGACGCATTAGTTTGAGTGAACAAGCACTTGAAAAGGCTGTTTCATCTCATGGAACGGATGTTGTTAGGTACTAAACAAATTTCTAGGATAAGCTGTCGAAACAATTCTCTCATACTTTTTTTTTTGTTTCTATGAAGTTTTTATAAATTGATGCTAGCAATTCCCCTGGATATTTAGATTTACCCAGAGAAATTTCCTGAGAGTCTACCCCAAGGGTACTCGGTTTAACTCCTCCAACTACAACCCATTAATTGGTTGGACGCATGGGGCTCAAATGGTAGCATTTAATATGCAGGTTTGGTTCATTGTTCATCTTTCTCTAATTGCACACATCACATTATTGCTTGATTAACCAAACTTTTCATTACTTTTCTTTCAATGTCTCGAGGTGTTCAATTTTTGTTTCATTCCTCACTTCTTTGCTTGCTAATCTGTGCTATCCTATAATGAGCATATTAGAAATATCAAAAGATTGCCTGTGATTAGATTGAGAGCAAGACATT
Source organism: Pterocarya stenoptera (assembly GCA_003123785.1). Classification (NCBI taxonomy): domain Eukaryota; kingdom Viridiplantae; phylum Streptophyta; class Magnoliopsida; order Fagales; family Juglandaceae; genus Pterocarya; species Pterocarya stenoptera. The sequence continues at coordinate 229,448 of QEOT01003245.1, forward strand.
GAGTATTTTCTTGAACTTGTATTCCTTTTAGAGATTTTCTGTTCCTTTTGACATCGTTGTATTCAAATCTAAAATTTGAAGGTCATTGAGACATTTAGTGCTTTGGTAAAGGTTTTCCTCAATTCCCCTGTTGTCAAATGTTTTCTGGTGAGCAGAGTTGCATTAGAGCAAGCAAGTAAGATTAGTATAAGGGGACAAAATTATTCTTCAGTATTCTTGTTACCTGAGTATCAGTGTAGATTAGTTGTCATGTCATTAATCAACTACAATTGCAGGGATATGGCAAATATCTATGGTTGATGCATGGGATGTTTAGATCCAATGGCGGTTGTGGTTATGTGAGAAAGCCTGATCTTCTAATGAAAGTGGGCCCCAATAATGAAGTGTTTGATCCTAAAGCAAATTTGCAAGTGAAGAAGACTTTGAAGGTGGGCTCCTGTTAGACTAAAGCAGTTCTGCACTTTTCTTGATAACTTCTTCCTTTTTTCTCAAGACTCATCATCCCCCACAGGTGAAAGTATATATGGGAGATGGATGGCATTTGGACTTTAAGCAAACACACTTCGATCAGTTTTCTCCCCCAGATTTTTACACCAGAGTAAGTTTGTGTGCATTAGCTGCATCATAAAATATTCATCTCATGCTTCCTAATTCCTGTTGTCTTTAAACAACCTACTGCTTTATCACCCAAGGGACAACCTCTCATATTTTGTAGGGATGTATATCAATGTTTCTCACGAACCCCAAGGGGTTAGCCCAAGTGGTGAAGGCCTTCGTCTTGGGGTATCACTCTTTTCAAGGTCTAAGGTTCAACACCTCATGGGCCCTAAACAATCCTTTGGAGCCACACCCCCTGGTAAAAAGCCAACGATTTAACCAGTTCTGTGTAGGGGAACTTCCGAGGGTGCGGTGCACGGGACTGGGGTTTACTTTGTAGGGGTGGGTTAGAAAGGCCCTGCCTTGGAGAGGTTCCCGACATAAAAAATGTTTCTGACGATGACAAACATTATGCCAGCAAAGCCTGGTCCCCCTTACTCTGCAACTTGCAGTTAACAGCCAAGCATTGCACATTGCACAATAATATATATGAGGATTTTGTTTTTCTAAGTTCTTGTGTAGATTTATCCCTCGATTTCTATCGCAGGTTGGCATAGCAGGAGTCCCAGCTGATAAAATAATGAAGGAAACAAAGAGAATAGAGGACGACTGGACTCCAGTTTGGGATGAAGAGTTTACATTTCCATTGACTGTTCCTGAACTGGCCTTGCTTAGAGTTGTAGTCCATGAGTATGACATGTCCGGAAAGGCTGATTTTGGCGGCCAAACTTGTTTGCCAGTGTGGGAATTAAGGCCAGGGTTCCGTGCAGTCCCCCTTTTTAACCGTAGAGGAGAGAAATACAACTCAGTAAAGCTTCTTATGCGGTTTGAGTTTGTCTAAGAAAATGGTTTTCTGCTTCTGTAAAACTGGTATTGGTCGAGTTTTTCCATCGATCTAATGTCTGCTATTACCACGTACAGATGTATTACAATCCTATTCTTTCTTTCTTCCTCTGATCTTTTGTTTCTTTTTGTTTTCCAATGCTTATCAAGCTGTTATTCTTATATGGTGTATGTGATTCATGGATTCAAGCATTCACTTCTGTTTGCCTTCAAATATAACCAGATACCTCTTAATAATTCCAAACAAAATGTGTCACAATTGAAACTCCCTGCACTCATTATAAATGGTTATTTTTTAAAAAACGAATCTCATTTACCATTCTCAAGTTAATGGACCTAATTTGCTAGGCCCAGTCCAACGAAAGTCTAGATCTACACTAGCCTTAATTCCTTAAAATAAAAGATTGAAAAATTATTATTCATAATGTCATATCATAACGAATCAAAAAAGATATACATATATATAGAGAGGGAGAGAGAGAGAGAGAGAGAGCTGCACCTGACAGGCTTGCTGAGTTACTGGTGTGAAATTATAAAAATATATTTTCAAATAACATCACAAGTAGAACAGAGATCGACAAATCAAGTGTGCTTATTTTATGTTGTTTATAATATTTATATGAACATGAACAATATTTATATAGTAGGGTGTACCTAGCATGTCAATCTTTCTCTCACTTAAAGTTCTCAAATTCGAGCAACAGTCCAGAGCTCGATTATATTATGATTTATATTGCACTACTTGTCTGTCCATTATAAGAACTCCCTTATATATAAATATATATACATATATATATATGTATTTATATATAAAATTAACTACTGAGACTGCTAACCAGAAAATATAGAAAATCGGGGGAAAAAAATACCATTATTTATTTCTTTGCTAGACAGCTAGAAGAGAAAACTACATTAATATACTTTGAATAGTTCAAAGCTGACCAATTTCGAATTTCGTTCTCAAAATATATTTTTATTTATTCTATTTCTTTTGTAATTAATTAGTTTAAATGACAACATGAATTTAGTCATTGTCATAGCATGAGAAACAAGCATATATGGAATGTTAGGAGCTTAAAAAATATGTATATAGAGAGAGTAGTTACTTTGTATTAATATTATTATGTGTTGGTCAATTTTCATAGCTATTATTCATATATTTCAAAATAATGTAACATATATATTGGAATTGGTCAGTTTGTTATATAAATTTCCTTATACTTTGTATTAATATTATTATGTGTTGGTCAATTTTCATAGCTATTATTCATATATTTCAAAATAATGTAACATATATATTGGAATTGGTCAGTTTGTTATATAAATTTCCTTATTTTCAATTAAACTAACAACTATTCCAACATATAGTTTGAGAAAACTATATATGCTTTATATATACTTCTGACCATCCCGCTTTTTATATTCTTAAATTATTAAAAAATAAATAAATTACGTGCACTCTTTTTGAGATTTGAAATATAATTTTTTTATTTCTATTTTATAAGTTTCTTGGTTAAGGAATTTGGGAGATTTTTGAGTCTTATAAAATACACTACATGACGTTTTAGTAGTTTCAAGTAGGGTGTCAAATCGTATTAATGGTCGTGTTCGTATCGTATCAAGATATATATAATATATTATATAGGTTAACCCTAACTCGACCCGTTAAACTTATTGTGTTAAAATCTCAAACCCTAACACGGGTCGTGTCGTATCAATTCATTTTAACCCGTTTATGGAAATGGATTGAACAAACTCCAAATTAACCAGTTTGACTTAATTAAGTTTAGCATAATTTTATATAAATGTTAAAATCACAATATCTATAAAAACTACAAAACTAACTACACGTCTAAAATTACAATCCAAATAATAAAAATATCGAAATAAAAATCTCAAAAATTTTATTTTTAGGTATAAGGGTATTATTGTAGCTTGAACTTTCTTAACGGGTTAACTCGTTATCAACCCGTTAAGCAATCGTGTCTTAACGGGTCAACCCGTTTTGATCCAAACACATTAAAACTATACCCTAATCCGTTTTTATCGTGTCGTGTTCGTGTTGGATTAAAGGATCGTGTCACATATCGCCATCCCTAATTTCAAGATGCTAAATATAAAATTTTAAAATTGTGAAGTTTTTCCCCCCTAAATTTCCTATTGAATCCAAGCGAATTAAAGTTTATTGATATTTATGTCATTTTTTAACTCGATGATGATTAGTTGGTCGGATGATTTGTAGAAGATGTCATTGTCTCTTCTTTCGTTGATTACTGTATATGTTTTGTCTCATCATCTTTTTTATTTTTGTAAACTTTTATTTATTTCGGGCTTAAAGCAAGTCTTGTTCCCAATAATTCATATCGATCATAATACAAATTGTGGGATAGAGATGCCCTACAAAAACTTCCAAAACCAGACTGAGGTATCAAATAAAAAAGGTAAGTAAAGCAGGAAAATGATGCCTATAAGTTGGCCAAGACCCATGGAACAGCATATCAAATGGAATTTTGTACGTGATCTTCTACTATGATCGCTACAAAACTGGGAAGACATAGTAGAATGAAGTGCACTATAAATGACGTAGGTCTCATTTGAATATAATATCTGTGAATAGTAATAAATTTTTCTATAAATAGTTGTGAAATAGTCTGAGTTAAAAAAATTTATTAGATTTCGAGAAATGAGAGATAAAAAGTTGAATAAAAATATTATAAAATTAAAATTTTGTTTAAATATTATTTTTTTAAAATTTGAAAATGTTGTATTATTTTTTTTGTTTTGTTTTGAAGTTTGGAAAAATTGTGATGATTAGATGAAGAAATTGAATATTTAAAATTGAAAGGTGTTTTATATTTGAGCGATATTTGGGAATGAAAGATATGAGAATATCGAAGAATACCTGTGTTTTTTTTTAATGAAAGACTTTGTATTCATTATGACCATACAATTACAATTCTTATCCTTCTCCGGATGAAATTTTATGCAATCCGGAGACTCTTCTATCCAAACTATTTCAAATTCTAACTCTTGTAAAGCTGCCTTTGCTAAAATGTGTGCTACTTCATTTACATTTCTATATACAAATTGCACCTGCCAATCACTTCTTCTCTTCAAAAGCTTAAGCTTCTTTGCATCTTCTATAACACTCCCATAATAGGAGAGTTCTTTTTTCTCATTATTGACTGCATTAATAATGACTTGAGTATCACCTTCGAATATTACCTTATTGAAGTTGAGATCCTTGCATACTTCCATTGCTCTCCATAAGGCATAACTTTTTGGTAAGGCTAGTTGATATACATTGCTTCTTTGACCACATATGGCTGCCAATACTTCCCCTTCCTCATCTCTGATGATAATCCCTAACTCCATCTTCTTGTCTTTTTGGTCCAATGTTGCATCTCAATTGACCTTCACATAATTCTCCCTTGGCTTTTTCCACTTCAAGTTACTTCTTTCAGCATTGCTTCCTTGGTTTTTCATTAAAGACTGTTGAGCCAACTAAAATTCTTGCAATCCATCCCTTGTTATTCTAATCACATGACTAGGATTTTAGATATATAAAGGAGAGAGTATGGCAAAAAGTTAACAATTGAAAAAATACCTTTCTGTCCTCAACAAGTAAGGAAATCTTGATAAAGGTTATACTTCAAGCAATTCCAACCTACACCATGAGTGTGTTCAAGCTCCCTAAAAATTTATGTAAAGAACTAAATGTAATGTTTGCAAAATTCTGGTGGGGAAATCAACAAAAAAATAGCAATGTGCAATGGAGAAGTTGGAAAAATATGGGAAAGCAAAAAGGGAAAGGAGGGCTTGGGTTCTGGAATCTAGAAAGTTTTAATTTGGCCTTGTTGGCCAAGCAGGGTTGGAGATTTATTTAGAATTTGAGTAGCTTGGTAGCCATAATTTATAAAGAGAAATATTTCAGATCAACATCCCTACTAGAGGCTAAATTGGGTTATAAACCTTCTCAAATATGGAGGAATGTGTGTAATGTAGTGGATTTATTAAAAGAGGGCCTGAGATGGAAGTTGGTAATTGAAAAGGCATAAAGATTTGGGGATCACAAGTGGCTTTCTACCCCAACAACTTTCAATGTACAATCACCAATGTCGATACTAAACAAGAAGGCAAATGTTAGGGAGCTTATAATGCAACATAGTGGGGAGTGGAATGAGTAACTGATTAGAAGAATATTCAATGAGAAGGAAGCAGACCAGATTTGCAGCATACCTTTGAGCATAATGGATGTAGAAGATAAAATTGTGTGGGTCCATCTAAGAATGGACTATTCTCAATTAAAAGTGCGTATTATGTAGAAGTTGACAGGAAATCTGGATGAATTATCAACTATGTTAATTCCATAAAAAAGAATATTGTGTTGAGGTGGATAGAAAGGAGGAGGAGATGGACAGTAAAAAAGTTAAAAGGAATGGCACTGATGTGGTGGAGGCACAAACAGATAAATTGGCAGAGGCTGTTAAACAGTCCCGCCAATCACAATGAAAACACTTAGTTGGAATTGCTGAGGGCTTAGAAATCTTTGGACAGTTCAAGACCTTTGCCAAATGGTAAAGGATAAGAAACCCAATGTAGTCTTCCTGATGGAGACTAAGATGAAGAGTGGAAAATGTGACAAATTACAAAAGAGGCTTAAATGTGAAGGGTGCTTCGTGGTTGAACCAGTTGGAAGAAGGGGTGGTTTAATAATGTTGTGGGACCAGTCGATGAAAGCAGAGGTGTTGAATTATTCACAGAGACATATTAGTGGTTGGATTACAAATGAGGAGGGAAATGAGAAATGGTTGCCGACGGGTTTTGACGGGTTTCTATGGGCAACCTGACACTAGTAAGAGGGAAGAAGCATGCTTGCCTCACTGAAACCCACAGAAACTATGGATGGTGTGTGGTGGGTGATTTCAATGAAATCTTGGCTCATGATGATGAGAAGATGGGTGGGAGGCATAGACAATAAAGACTTGGGTCTTAGTTGAAGCTAGGCTAATGGTAGATGAAGCATGAAAGTTCCCAAAAAAAGAGACAGGAAAATAAAGTCAAGTTGTAAATTTATCGTATTCGATTAGTGGGGGATGAGATCAGCGCATACTTTAAAGTGGCGCATATGACTCACGCACCAAAGATTTTGAATTGTGAAGTGAAGTAGAGACAATGCAAGGACGCCGCGCAGAAACCTATGGTTGAAACTTTATTTTCATGCTTAGTAGGCAACTA
>QEOT01003245.1:237735-299222 GCA_003123785.1 Pterocarya stenoptera
ACAGAATCCAAATAACACCACCAAATGCCTGTGGTGGAGCCGGGATAACAATGCCAATTCAGAATCAAATGCGATTTCTTTTTCCCGAAATTTCTTTGTTTTGACAGAAGCTTCTCCCCTTTTGATGGCCACTTCGCGGCCATCCACGAGCCTGCCTTTGTAAACACTGCCAAAGCTTCCAGCACCAATTTTGTTTTCCAACGAGAAGTTGTCGGTGGCAGTGGAAAGCTCAGAGAAAGAAAACATCTGGGTCTTGTCCGCATGTTTGGATGATGTTGATGACCCACTTCTCTGCATCCTTAATCTCAAGGAGCCTTCGCGCTTGATAGAATGTGATCTCGAAGTTGGGACACTAGAACCAATCTGAGGCATAGCGGCAGTATCAACGTTGGCATCAGTACTTGTTGGTTGCAAAGAATTCCGAACAGTCTTGAGCAGGAGGCCACATAAACCAGCCCGAAAGCAAAAGACAATTGCACAAATGCCTGCAAAAGATCCAACTGATCCAACAATCACAAACGCAAATGAAACAACCTTGTTCCAGGCTTCGGTTTGTGGAGAAACTGGAGATGATGCTACTGGTGGCACTGGCACTGCAACTGGATGCTCAATCTGGCAAGACCTGCATATATTTCCAGAACCATAACACAGAGTCTCAGAATCTGGATATATGCCGCAAGTGCTGCAAGAAGCCTGAACACACGGACCCGGAATCATCATTTTCAATGGAAGCTGCCTTGGCATGTTAGACCACCCTGGTCCCCAACAAATAATGGATAGATTTCTTGATGTCAACCCGCATACAAAATCCAAACCCGCAACAATAGACTCAAATGAAATATTGTCAATCACATTGCTCCCAAATTCAAACCTTTTATTTCCTCCCCAACATACCACCATTCCGTTTCTTACCCTAATGGCACATGTAAAATTTGCTCCCAATGCCAAACCAGAAAACTCGTTATGAGCAGAGCTAAAAGGAACATCCAGTTGACCCGAAGTGTTGTTACCTTTGCAAACCACCCTCCCAGTTGTTGTCAAACCACAGGCATGGGACTCTCCAGCAACTAAGGTTAACAATGACAAATTAGCAAACTGTTTCTGAACATCGTCTCCGAGATAATCACTGCCCCAACATGAAACTCTGCTATTGTTCTTCAAAATCCCACATGAAAACCCAATCCCCGATGTGATTGCCTGAAACCTCAATGCTTCCCAAGGTGGTGGAAATTTAGACCCACCATTCTTATTTCCTCTCCAGCACTTGGCCATGCCGGAGTTGACCTCTCTGGCACAAACCTGAGCATCGCCAACCGTTAGATCAGTCAGTCTGACCGTGTCACTATTATATATACGTTTTGGTTTAAAGCTCGAGTTGGATGAAGCAGTGTCCCAGCAGAGGAGGCTGAGGCCACCGGACCTGAGGCCGCAGAAGAAGCTGCCGCCACCTGATATGGCTTCAAAGGAGGTATTCGGTTCGACTGAAATGATTTGGCCGTTTTGATAGCATTGGATTCCCTGGGCGGGCTCGGCGGCCACGATACCGCAGACTGTGGCAGTGCCGTAGGTGATAGCGGTGGTGGACGCCGACCCGAGGCCGTTAACGACAGTTGGAGGCAAAAGAGATATGGGGTAGATGAGAATGAGAGTGACGGTGATGGCGAGAAAAGAAGATGGAATTGTCATTTGAAAGATTGACACACTTGTGGCTTCTTCTTCTTCTTCATCGAGAGAGAGAGAGAGAGAGAGAGAATGGCAAAAGTGATGGATTAATTTTTGAATGGAAGTTAAAGACGTGATATTAACTATGCATATAATAACAATGTAGAGAGAAGAAAATGTTCATAGACAATATACAAAATAAAAAGTATGCCAATAAATTAATTAACAGACAGACAGTGACCTTTCAGAGGTGGTGATGGCTTTAAACTTTTATGTCCTTTTTGTTTTCTTGAGCTTAAAACTGGTTGTTGGCTAGTCTTTAGTGTTAGCCAGCAAAATGCCAGTGGAATTAAGTCAAATGTTCTGTTAGGGTTATGAAGTTGCTGCATGAAAAATGCAGGAAACCTCGTTAGAGACCAACCCTGTTTATATATATTGGATGATTGGGAAGTTTGAGGATATGCAAATGCAGCAAATGCTCAAATCTGGACTTATTTTTATCTCGTCAGCTGTCCACAACCCACAACAACGGTGTCTGGCTGCCGTATAGTAATGATTAGAAGACTTTCACACGAAAGAGAATTACTTGAGGTCTATTTGTAGAAAACTCCTTATCGAGAGTTTATGCACTCCTGAAATTAGTCGAGACTTTGTTCTTGAAAACCCGGTGCCGAATACAAAAAGATGTGTCAAGAAGCAAGTTTGCAAATATAGTTCTACTTACAAATTTCATTAAAACTATGCTATTTTTGGTTTCTATTTCCTTCTCTAGATTTGATGAAAATTTGAAAAAAGGGTGTGCTGTTTTCTTATCTATTGCCAACGCATTTTAGGAGTAGGTTGTTAAATCACGGGATTTGGTTTCAAATGGATTTTTGTGGACGTATTTTTCCTATATGGATTTCGTTACCTAACTTGATCAGATGGGCTGTGATATTGACTTATTAATGATATATTTTCTTTAATAACCTGTCATTAAAATGATAAATTTAATTGGTAATTATTTAATTAACAGGCGGGACCCGGCTAAAAACTGTGAAACACCATGGAAAATTCCCAGTACAATGGGCAAGACTTGTCAACTTACCAAGATGTTTTAGAATTTTTAACGTACTCGATGAGGAAGATTTTGATCAATCTCAGCCTTTATTTCGAAATAGACAATGCTAGAATGCCTACCAAATATTTCCACCAAATGTGTACGTGAATAAAAATGATTTTTTTTTTCTTTTTTTAAAGCATTTTTTAAACATCCGTAACCATTAAGAAAAAATTAAAAAATATATATAAAAATTAACTAATAATCACTTGCTTAACTATTAAATAATAATAATAATAATATATGAATTGGCATATTTGGCAAGCATATTTAATAGTCATACTATCATTTTTTCTTTCTAAATTCGATGGTACAAACTAAAACGTTGCCAAATCTAACACTTTATTTAAATTTGAATATGCATACCATATAGGTATAGGTAAAGGAGTGCATTTTAAATTGGTAAAATATTATTGCCATAAAAATTCATGCACGTATTGCATGCCTATATTGTGAGTCGCAGTGGTATATTAAACGAAAAAATTGTAGCTTGGTTTGGTAGAAAATGCTACTATCTAAGATTCTAGTGCTGTTTTGCTAGTTCTGATTAAAACATGAGTATCAGGCGTAAATGATGTTCATTTGAATCCAATGATGAATTCTTTTGTGGGAGATACTTTGGCAAATGTGATTCAGTTGTTATGCATCACGAAGAACAAAATTAATTTACACAACATACCAACAAGACCATTCTGTTAAAGGATTCAACAAATCCATCATCCAGATATCTTTTCCCACATTTTTCTTCCCAAGATGGGTTTTCAATGGTGCACTTGACAAAAGAATGTAGAGATTTGACATTCACCTTGTGGTCTAAGGCTGGCTCACAGAGGGTCTAATCTGCATCTACATCTTCATCAGCACGGGCATCGTAAGTTTTGTATTCAAAATCTTCATCGAGTTTGTCCAAAAACAAATGAGTTTGTCCCCATGGTCGTGAAAGGCATTAAACCAAAAGCTCGAGCCGTTTTGATCTGCCTAGCAACCTTCCTCTAGGCCTTGGCACTAAAGCCAGTCTGCAAAATGCAACAAGGAAAATAAAAGGAAATTTCACATGTCAACATGAAAAGTCCAACCAAACTAAAAAAAAGAAAGAGCTACATTTTTTTTTTTTTAATAAGTAATAAAAGAAAGAGCTACATGAAGTTCACAATACTTACTTGTACTTGCTTTCAATATTACCTTGCTCCTCTTGATAATAATTCCAGCCTCCGTAATGAAGTTTGCAAGGAATCTGAGATTCTAGATAACAAAGATCACTATGGCTAGACATAGCTTAATTAAACATTAAAAATACAGAAGTATGCACTATATAAATTTGATAAAATAAAAAGTGGCAATGAAAATTATAACTGATACAGAAAACCTAGCCGACATGTTCAATAAAATGGTGAATCGGAAAAATTGGGTGCTATCATATAGCACCCAATTTAGATATTGATCACCATTATCAATATCTATTATCAATAAAATGGGAAACCCAAAAATCAGAAATTCATCACTATTATTTAGATATTGATCAATAGCATGGAATCCAATTAGTCCTACCCGTGTTACTTGGGCTATTCCTATTCATAACATCAAAAAAATCCTTGTTTTACTGATCATACAAAAATTAGACCTAGCAGTGTAAATCAATAGTCATCCTACGTCCACGATTGCATTAGAAAAAAAATGAATTTTATATAATTCACTTCTATAATCATATCGTACCAGATGCAATTTATTAAATCCAGAAAAGCTCACCCTAATATCAGCTTTTCTTAGAACTTCCTCAGTAGTAACTTGAAACTCAGGCCTTTTGGCAGGTTTCCATACTCCTGGCTTTCTAAGATCAAGATCCTGCAGAAATGCATGCAGTGCTTAAAAGAGAGAGAAATCTAAGAGGGATAAATACACCGAATGCATTTGAACTTGTCAAAACAAGGAATGCAATTGTCATATTTTATAGCATATAGCAAAGGAAATTATAGAAAGTTCCCTATGGTGATGCCCTGTTATATATTTCAGAGAGAATTATCATTGCAAAACAAAAAATTAAATAAATAACAACTGAATTTGATGTTTTAACCTCTCAATTAATCATCCAAAAGCACTAAAAAATATAACGATAGAAAACAAGTGAACCAAAAAGGTATGCCGTTCATAAATCCTAATTTGAACTTATGTCTTCATAGAATACAGTATACACTCTGAACAAACAGTATCCGATCAAAAGTAAGCTTTAGCTTTTCCAAACAATGTAAAACCATACGGAGAAACGGACTGGTTAAATAACAGAGGCCATGGCTGGGCATGCTACAATACCCCTTGATTTCATAAGTCATTCCCTCTTTAAAATTCATATCTGGTCTAAACTTATGATCATCTTTTGTTATTTCCTCCTTATCAAACTGAACATATGTGGCTGCCTTCTTCAACTTCCCATCCATCCCATCAGATAATGTGTTGAAGCTCTCATCCAAGCCATCCAATATCTGAGAATTACTTCCTTCACTCACTCTAGAGTTTAATCTGTCGCGACCCTTTCCAAGTCTATCCAGTTTCTCAAAAGAGGCATCGGATTTAGAATTGCCCCTAGAAAAGTTGCTGAAAATCTGCTGCTCAAACTCATCAGCTGTGATACCCTATATGATAAAAATAAGAGTATGTGGCGTATGAGATCCCACATTACTTGAGAATGAGAAGTTATTGCTCTTATAATGTTTCAATATGACTCCAATTATAATATCATTGACTAATCCTTTTGGAGTATAAACCATGTAGTTTATGCCTTCTATTAGAGTGTTACAAATGATTATGATATCCCATATGATAAGGATAATGGTAGGTAGTATATGAGATCCCACGTTACTTTAGAAAGAGATTCTCTTTATAATGTTCCAATATGGCTCCAATTATATATCATTAACTAGTCTTTTGAAAGTATGGGTCATGTGGTTAGGACATTCCATTGGGGTGCTACATCAACCGACTCAAATGAATTTGATTGCTTACTATAATCAAAGGGCAAACCTCGTAACAACGTAACCGCATCACGAAAAGCTAAAAAGCAATCCAATAGAAACGGCAAAACTTAGAACCAATTATCATACACCTTGGAACACCATCACCCATCACGAAAATCTAATAAAGAATCAGTGATAAATATGCCTCATCGGATGAAAGTGAGACGGTAGTACAGTACATAAAAATTTTCAATTAGAATACATAAAAAGTACCTGACGTCGCATTTGTAGAGAGCGTTCGAGCAATATAGTGTCGCGGCAATCGAAGCGACAAGCCATTTCGACAGGAATAAACCGCGAAACGAACAATTTTAATCTCTTTTGAAGTGTGCTCTCCAGTCACAAATATAGTTTTTGGATATGGTATTCGGAAATGAAATGCTTTATAGGGTTTTGGGAGAGGGGAAGCACTGTGCATACGTTTTTTTGGGCCTTTCTTTTAAGGCCTACTCTTGTTATACAACGAGGCCCAAATAGAAAAAGATCCTAAAATTTCTAGAAATTTTATTGGAATTATAGGGCATGAGACTTGAAAGATAGTCTATATTATTTCTATTTTTTTTTTTTAAATTGGCATAAATGGTAAGAGTGTTTGTGTTGGTGATATGCTTCCTTTCAAGTTAAAAGTTCTAAAATCTAGTTGCAAATAATTTTTAGGGTTTATCAAATTAAGCAATTTTCATCGAATTACCCAAAGTGTAATTGCGATAAATTCCTTATGAGGGATCTTTGGGTAGTTATAAATATTGTAGATCTTACTTTATGAGTTTTTATTTATCTTAGTCTAGATGTTAAAGTTTAAACTATAAGAGATTCAAATATGTGTAATATTGGTCAGTTTCTACTAATATGTGTATTTTAATCATTAGTTTTTTAGTATCTCATGATGTGATATCAAATGATTTGAAAGCAAGTAAAATATAATATACAATTTTTCAACAATTTATTATGGCAGCAGCATTACTCATTTTTATTTTGGTTATATAATTATAGAGTTATACGATTTAGAAATTATAAAATATCATTAGGGCAGGTTTGGGGGTGAGGCAAAATACAAAATTCACATCTCATCATTACACATTTTTTAAATTTCAATTCAACTTTTTTAAATTTCAAAATAATAATAATATTAAAAAATAATATTTTAAATTTTTATTTAAAACTAAAAATTCTCATCTCAACTCATAAATTTGTCTATTGTAATTATGTTTATAAAAATAAAATAAAAATAAAAATATTTTGTTATGTATTGAAGTGGTGGACTTCTACATTATCCTTGTTATGTCCATAACAAAGCATGTAGATAAATTTATGAGAAGAGAAATAATATTTACAGTTTTTTTATGTGTGAATTTTGTATTTTTTTTTTTGAAAAAATGAACTTTATTTTAAAATATATAAATAATTTACACAATTTAAAATTATATTTAATATTATTTTAAATTTATTTATATGTATAACGGAAGATGGAATTGAAATGATTAGGAAAGGTAAAGTGGTAAAGTAGTTTTCAGAAATAAAAGTGAGTGGAAGGTTGAATATGTTAAGGAGAATCTTTTAGAAAATCAACTAAGGAAGGGAATTGAAAATCAATGAAATTATGAAATGGCAATCGGTCCCCTACAGGCCGACCCGGCCCACTTTTCATTTTCATCATTTCTTTCTCTCTCTTTCTATCACTCTCATCACACCATTCACCTTTTTCTACGTGGAATGGTATCACATCAATGTCATCATCAACTGCCCTATCTTATCGTTCCATAAAGTTTCTAAACCTGTAATGGAATAAACCCACAAACATTTGCTTCTCCTTAAATGGTTACCGTCCAATTACTTTTATTTTATTACATATATATATATATAAAATGTTTTGATATTTTATATATATTTTTAATTTTTTTATTTAATAATTAAGAATAATTATTAATGTATTAATCTTTTTTATATATATATTTTTAAATATTTTAAAATGATAAAAAATATGAATAAATAAATTAAAAAAATAAAAAGATAAAATTGTGTTAGTCGGCATATCTAACGGTCAATGCTGGACGATAACCTAGCACTACTATATATATCTATACACATATATATAGAATATTAAGGTCTGATTTAGATGTTGAGCTGAGTTAAGATGATATAGCGAATTTTGTGGGGTCCACCTAAGATGAATTTAGATGTTAAGATAAGTTTAAATATATTTCTGGGAAGTTGAAAAAGGTTGTGAGTCTCACGTATAAAAAAGTTTTGAGTTGAGATGAGTTGAGTTTAATAATTTGAGAATTAGGTGTTTAGATATTAGATTCAATTTAAAATTAAGCTGAACTGAATTGATCTTAGTTCAGTCTAAGTTCCAAACGAGACTTAAATTAAGGTCATAAAAAATTATATTGATAATAGAATTTTATAAGTCTTTTCTGGAAAAGCAGACTCTATCATAAAAATGTAAAAAATTAATTTTTTTTATAAATTTTAATCTTTTACAAATGGCTTGCACAAGATTTATATATTTAAGACTTGTATATAATTTACTCAAATCTAAATATCTTTATACCTCAACAATGCCAATGATTAAAGTATTATATTTTAAAACAAAATTTAAAAAACTCAAGAAATTTATTCATGAGATTTCTCTTCTTAGTAAGAATAGAATATAAGTATTTAAATTTATCTATTTTTATCAACTTAATTTTTTATGATAAATAGTGATTTAGTATAGTATTAGAATAGAAATCTTGAATTTGAACCATAACTCTATATCACTCATATTAATTTATTAAGAAAAATATTAATAATATAATATCCATTAATTAAATATATCTCTTTCTATCCATTAAGTTTTTGTAATAAATAATGATACAACACTACTTTTCATACTTTTATTGAGTCCCACTACTTTTCCAAACTCTCAATAAAAGCATCTCATGAAATACTTGTCAATATGAATGTGTTTTAATGCATCATATATCAATTTTACAAAACTTAATAAAGAGAAGTGTTAAAATCATAAAGAAATTTTATAAAAATAAATCCATTAACTGACATTGATTTATATGATATATTAGATATACTTTATAATAAAAATAATTTTACAATCTAATGTATCATATCAAACCATATCAACTTGTGGATTTACTTTTGTATAACCTCTTTATGACTAAAATATTTATATTTAATAAAGCTAGTTTTAAAAAGAGTTTCATTATACATAAGTCAGTGTGTTAACACACCACTTATAATTATATCCATTATAAAAAAAAAAAAAAAATCAAAACACTAAACATTTTTTAGTGTAGTTGATGTAAAAACCTTCAACATCAACAGTGTATCAGGTGTGGTAAAAATAAGACTTATAAATAAAATTTTCCTTTTAGAAAATATCAAAATAATAATTAAAGAAAAAAAAATCTCAAGAAAAATCTTTGATCTAAACTGCCCTATTTAAATGGAGTTAAATAATAGACAGAAGTGTTGTTATTTAATGTAACAACATCGTATGAACATGTACCCATCCATACTAATAATAATAATAATATTATATATATATTTGGAAGAGGGAGAAGAATATGTGCCCATCTCCATCTCCATCAATTCTTCTCCCTCCACTTCTTTTATGGAGTCAAAATCATCACTATGCAAATTCCAAGCAATCAAATCACTATTATTTTTCTCTAATCTACCAACCAATTCACTAAATCGTATTAATTAGAAGAAGGCGAGTCAAAATGACAATCCAAGTTAGATCTTTGTCACCCTCATCCGATCAAACACCACAAAAATGATCAACTTGCGACCTAACTCCTAGTTTAGGGCTTTTCAGTTCTCATCCCCACTCAAACGGTAAATTCAGGTTGGAATATAAATCGTTTCGAATTTTTAATCGGATTATCGTTTTGAAATGAAATTGGGTTTTCTGATCTAACTCGTTTTTTATTTTATTTGTTACTTATTTTTATTATAATCAAAATTTAACGATGACATTTAACATATAAAAAATAATTCGAATTGATAATTTAGTCGGATCGGTATGATAGTTTTCAAAATATAATCAAAACTTTTCTTATTTCCGCCCTGCCTCTTATCGGGTTGAGTCAGGTTAGAATTTCGGGCCGAGTCTGCAGCCATGCAACTTTATTGTACACTTCTAAATCTTTTTTTTTTAATGGAAAATAGACTACATTTATTTATGAAAACGAAGTTACTGTTGTGAATGATACATATAGGGAAAAACTCATATTACAAGTAAACTACTCATGATTGGAGCTCCACTAGTACACGAATTCCTTTGTGACTAGTATGGTCTTAACTTATGGAACTTTTTAATTAACCTAAAACAATGGAAATAATAGAAAATGTAAATGATACATGATAAAATAACGAAATACAACTTGAAAAGTTGTAGATCTCCAATTTCAACCTTAGAGGAAATCAAAAAAGCAAACACAGAGACTGAAGTGGCATGTGAAGGACACGCACTAGCTTGGAAGTACAACGAACAGTCGAATCTAAAGGAATCGTTGTTCCTGGTCCCAGAAAAGCTGCGCGTGGCGGCAGTAGAACTCCCCTTGCGGTGGCGCGTGGATGTCACACGTACACTTTAGACTGTGCGTGTGTCCGTTCAACAAGATTCTTCGCCCGTCTGAAGGATAGATGCCTTGGGAATCTTGCGGTAGGGTGCGTGGTGGTAGCCGGGCTCTAGAGAACAATAAATCGGTATTTCGCCCTACTTTAAAAGAGAAACACACAAAACTAAGAAAAAAAAAACTAGAGAGAAGAGGGAGGAGGGAGGAGGGAGGAGGGAGGGAGGGAGCAGCCGAAGCTCCAACCCCCCTCCTCTAGTCTGGATTTTTTGAGGGGCTACTCTAGAGAGAAAAGAGAAAGAGCGAGATGTCTGCTAGGGTTGATCTTGTGCCTTTTTTTCAATCGGACTGAAATGTAGACAAGATTCTAACTGTTCATTTTCTATTTCATTGGGTTTTCTAAAAAAATAAATTATAAAAAAGTGTTAATTATATAAAAAGGATCATTTATAAGGATAGGAAGATTATTATTTATTATAGATTTTATTATTCTTAATCACACGACATATTTTAAACAGTTTTTACAATTTTAATGGATAATTAGTTAAAACGTATCGTATCAAGTTGTGCAACTGGAGATTATATATATACATATATTTATATATGTATAGGCTACTTTATTTTATTTTATTTATTTATAGAAAGTGAGATTCATACACGAGGCAGATACACATCTCGGACCCATATCTCCATTATTGAGTGCTTAGTTTGCAAGTTGGTTCATGCAATTCCAAAAGAAGCTGTCAAGAGCAAAGAGCTTTTTGGAGAATGCATTTACATTTGACCCTTTAGGGTTCTGAGAGGGTACACTCTTGCATGAAAGTGATGGAAGATAGAATCCAAGTTCCATAGCCATCAAAACTTTAACATTATGAGAGAGAGAGAGAGAGAGAGAGAGAGAGAGGTACGCGGTCAACTTTTTTTGCTTTGTTTTTTCCCCCTCCAATCGTATTCACATAAAGCTTATGAATCATGATTTTGCTTTTGAGCATAAATTAAGCCAACATCTCTTAGGACCACGATTATGCTTCTTCGATAATTAAACTTTGAAATAGTTATTCTTTGGACCATAAGAAAGACCTTTACCCCTTAGCTCCCCCACTCAAGTGAAAAAAGAAGAAGATCAAGATGAAGTCATTGACGTGTCATTGGGAAATATAGAGTATATTTGCTTTTAATATTCTTTTATTGATAGATTTGACTACATCATATCTAATATATCTTACTCATTTTTTTGACAAGATTTGTTCATCAAAAAATGAAATGAAATTTGAATAGATTGATAATACAAATAAATAATGATCCCAATAAGATCTTAAAAAAAGCCAACAAAAATTATAATAAAAATAGATAGTAATAATATATATTTTGTGAGAATTTCCTTGTATCTATGTTTTTAACATGGATGCAAATAGGTTATATCTTATTAAAGATTTTAATTTTTTAAAGTTTACTCCTTATTTTAAAGATAAGACCAAGGATTCAAACACTTCAAAAGAATTGGATTTGCAAAGAGTTTAGTTAAGAGTAATGATTTGTATATATCTCAAATATATAAGCCTAGCGCATACCATTTGTTAAAAAGTGAAGTGCCCACTATGAAAAAGTAAAAAAAAAAAAAATCCATTTTATATTAGTGGGGTCCACATTTTTTTTTAATTTTTTATAAAAGGGTTTGCGCGATACTTATATAACTAAAACTTGTACTTAACATTATTTGTCAAGTCAAAGAATTATTTTATTTGCAAATCGTTAAGTATAACACATCATTTACATCACTTACATGATAATATTGGATTTGTTTAACTTAAATTTAAAATTTCTTTTCTAATCTGCTAGTTTGGTTACACAAAATCAAACCATCTGATCTAATTTCATCTCATATAATTATTACAATTTTTTCAAATTCTCACATAAAATATAACAAATATTTCAATTTTTTCAAATCTCAAAACAAGAATAATATTAAAAAAATTATATTATAACAATATTTTATTTAACTTTCAACAAAGTATCTTATCTCATCTGAACTGAATAACCAAACGAGGCCAAATCATACAATTTAAGCACTTTGTTAAGTGTTATCTATACCGATTTGTAAATAAAAATTTTCTTTAATTAAAAGGATGGAACAACAAAGACAGGTGCTAAATAATACGATATATTATTTAATTTTCATTATCACGTGACTAGAAACAAAATATTATTGTTTTAAATTTGGCGTCAATGTTAAAAGATATATTAAAAAATAGTGCTTCAAATTAACTTATAGATATGCAAATCTAATGTCAATTTTCAAATGACATTATATTCTATCATTATTATTAATATATTCTACAATATCTATCTTTATGATTGATAATGCAAAAAGATAACGATAGCGTAAAGGGCTTTTTTGGGGGGAGGGGGGGAAATTAGGAATAGAGACAATGAGACAAAACGAAAAGGCAGGCCAAATCTATTGGAATGCCATTTGAGTCGGCAAATGATAGATTGTTAGGCTTATTTCCTTAGTTATCCTAATATTACAAGTTGAATGATCCAGATTCAACCCAATCCTCTCAACTACGTGTAATATCAAATTGATGTTTTAGAATACATGTAAATATATTATAAAGAGTGGTGCTATGTACAAGTTTCAAATAGATCAGTTTTGCACAAATTCTTTATAAAGAAGTGAGTTTCATTAAAAAAGAAAATGTTTTTATGTTTAAATTTTTTCATGACGTGGTCTTTTTTTTTTTTATTTTTTTTTATTTTTTATTTTTATAAAGGGACTGTATGAAATTTGTTTATTTGAGACTTGTACAAATCATTACTCTATTTTAAACCGTCTTTATTTTTTCTTTTTCAAGGCAATTACAAATTGAGGCATTCTCCTGAAAGTTAAAAAAATACCAAAGAAGAGTAAAGAGTGAAGAAAATAAGGTGATGAATATGATTTTTATAGCCTTGAGGTGATAATATTGATATATAACAAATCAAAATATCCCAATCTAGTTATATTCTTCATTTGATAGAATTAGATATTATAAACCCACCACTAATATACACTTGTTGATGTCTTTTCAAACCCACCACTACCATTTTTCAACTTGTGGATGCACATCTCCCAAATATTTAAAGAAAATGCTTTAATTAAAAAGATATTTAATAAAAGTAAATTTATAAATTC
The DNA here is from genome assembly GCA_003123785.1 of Pterocarya stenoptera. Lineage (NCBI taxonomy): Eukaryota > Viridiplantae > Streptophyta > Magnoliopsida > Fagales > Juglandaceae > Pterocarya > Pterocarya stenoptera. The sequence goes on from QEOT01003245.1 coordinate 251,260, forward strand.
ATATAATTTAAACTTTGTTTAGATTGAGAAATATTTTCAATTCATCTTATATCATCTTATCTTATTTCATTATTATAATTTTAATAAATTTCTATATAAAATATAATAAATAATTTATTTTTTTTAAATTTTAAAATAATAATAATATTAAAAAATAATATTTTAATAATATTTTATTTAATTTTTATCTTTTATCTTATCTCATCTCACATTATCTCAACTTTTAACTTTTAAATGGATTGAGATTGAGAAACGTGTCCAATTACCATTATTAACATTACATAAACTGACAGCAACAAGAGGTCACAAAAACAGTGCAGAGAAGAAGAAGATGTTGGGTTAATAATGTGATGCGGTCGGACGGAGGTTGAATGGTGGTCGCACGAGAAAGCAAGGGATAAACAAAAAGTTTCTGATAACGCTAGCTAATGCTGTACGTGTGGTGGTGGGTGCACGGGGGGGGCAGCGTCAGCCCTCTCTAAAACGATAGATACTACTGGGTTCCTGATTTCACACACACCTTGGCCTTTGTCACATGAGCGCATCCTTCTCGCAGCATGACACTGATCCCGAGTAGCAGCATGCTTGGCCCATTTTGCTTAAGTGGCCGCGGCATCTATCCCTCTCTCTCTCTTTCTCTCTCCCTTTCTCTTTCTATATTCGAAAAAAAGAGTTGTTCCCAAGTGGAGCAATGAAAGTAAAAAGACCCAAATACGCAGGTAGATCTTTCTTTATTAGTCCGGGAAGATCAGAGAATCTATGCTTGCTCGCCATGTGTTTGTTCTGTTGCCAATGAGACTGGACCCACACGCACACACACCCAGACAAATTAAATTAGCGACGACAAACAGCCACAGCATTAACAATCTCTCTCTTGTATCTCTTTTTCTAGTTGAGTTCTAAAGTTTTTTTTTGGGTGTGTGCTTTTCTTTTCTTTCTTTTTTTTAATTGAACAACTCAACTGCCTTGCTATTTGTCTTGGCCTACCTCAATAAACTATACCCAAAAGTTTCTGAAGTAAACCCTTCTTTGGAAATTTTTTATTATAGATCGTAATCTCAAATAAGCATTCATTTTTTTCCCTTGCGGGTACGGGTATATAAAAAGGGGGTGTAAAGCATAGTATATGCTCGCCGGCGATGCCGACGCCGGTCAGCGTGGCGAAACAATGCTTGACGGAGGAGGCCGCGCGTGCTCTGGAAGACGCGGTGGCAGTAGCGCGTCGGCGTAGCCACGCGCAGACGACGTCGCTCCATGCCGTCTCGGCCTTGCTGGCTCTTCCCTCCTCAGCTCTCCGGGAGGCCTGCGCACGAACACGTACCGGCGCGTATTCGCCACGGCTACAGTTCCGAGCGCTGGAGCTTTCCGTTGGGGTCTCCCTAGACCGCTTGCCCTCTTCATCGAAAGCCCTGGAAGAGCCCCCAGTCTCAAACTCCCTCATGGCCGCGATCAAGCGGTCCCAGGCGAACCAGAGGCGCCACCCCGAGAGCTTTCACTTGCATCACCAAATCGTTCATGGCCAGCAGCAAACAACGTCGCTTTTGAAAGTCGAACTCAAGCACTTTATACTCTCCATTCTTGATGACCCGATCGTCAGTCGTGTTTTGGGGGAAGCGGGTTTCCGGAGCTGTGATCTCAAGTTAGCGATTATCCACCCGCCGGTCTCCCGGTTTTCCCGGACGCGGTTCCCGCCCGTTTTCCTCTGTAACTTGACGGATTCGGACCCGGGAAGGCGTAGTTTCAGCTTGGAGGTTTCTGGGGACGAGAATTCCAAAAGGATCGGCCAGGTATTACTGAAAAAGAGTGGGAAAAACCCGTTACTTGTCGGAGTTTGCGCTAACGACGCGCTTCGGAGCTTTATCGAGTGTATAAACAAAGGTAAAGGGAGTGCTTTGCCATCTGAACTAGCTGGGTTGTGTGTAATCAGCGCAGAGAAGGAGATTTCCGGCTTCGTCAATGGAGGTGTGAGCGAGGACAAGATGGGGTCGAAGTTTAAGGAGTTGGGTAATGCTGTTGAGCAATCCTCGGTGCCCGGAATCATCGTGAATTTCGGCGATTTGAAGGAGTTGATCGAAGACGGTGCGTCGGGTGAAGCTGTGGGCTTTGTGGTTTCGCAATTGACGAGGCTTTTGGTGCTTAACTGTGAAAAATTGTGGTTGATGGGTGCGGCGGGGACGTACGAGACTTACCGTAAGCTTCTGGGTCGGTTTCCGAGCATAGAGAAAGACTGGGATTTGCATCCCTTACCCATCACTTCGTTGCCTTTAAAGTCTGGGTGAGTAGTCCTTTGTTCCTCTGTTTTCTTCCTCATTTTAAAATACTTGGATTGATGGATTTTTATTAGGAGGGAAATAATACACGATGAGTTGATTATGCATAATTGGATGTTTGCTTAGAAAAAGATAGGTTTTGTGGAAACTTAGAGACCTGACTAATATTGCAGTCGGTTTTTGGATTCACGACTTGCGATTGAAACAGCTGATGAAGGCAAGTTTTTTCCTGTGATGTCCGTGTTATGAAATTTCCTCTTACGTTTATTAGATGCGTCATGCAAGGAAATAAAGACATCATTTTCTTGCTCTTTCCTTACCCTTTGGATTGTTTTTTTTTTTTTTTTTGTAATTGCATTTGGGGTTGTTCTTCCTTGCTCCTTGTAGATAAATTTTGTAAATGATGAGATTCGTGCCTAGTTTTAATACTTTAGATAATCAGCCTTCGTTTTCTCTTTTTATTTTATTTTTTAGAACAATGGTTTCCCCCCTGAACTTAAAACAATGCTTGACACGATAGAAGATATTGCATTTGTTGATGGAAAGGGATACCAACCACCTTTCCCCCAGCCCAAACAAAAGAGGAGAAAAACAAAATAAAAATAAAAGATAAAAATAAAATAAAGACAGGAAGAAGAAGAAGAAAGGAGAGCATGACCGCACGGTATGCTTTATTTGCAATGTTAATTTGGATGGAGTTATCTCTAATATTTTTTGCGCTGTGGATTGTGATCGAGTATCAAAGCTCGGCCATACTTCTGTATTTGTTCTTGCTTGCGATGACTGTGCTCAACATTTTCAGCCCTAGAAGGTGGGTTTCTGTCTAAAGTTCATGAGTACTTGTTTTAATCTCGTGTGGGCTACTGTGGTTCTGTTAGAGTACTATTGTGTTTGCTTGTTCTTTGCTCTAGCTAGAGATAAGTGTTTAGTACTTTAGTTGCCAAGCCAATGGGGCACCTAGGTGAGGTCACCTTATGTGATGGTTAGAGCAATAATAATCGAGAGTTTATTTGTGCATGTATTAGCTAATATATTCGTGGCTGGTGTTATTCCAAATCAAATCAATATTCGTGCATGTATTAGCTAGTATATGTACTGTAGCTTATGACTTTTCTGTGCCCCGTTGGATCTAACAGTTTTATCCTCATGATATACTTACAGCTTGATGGGGTCCTTTGTTCCATTTGGTGGGTTCTTTTCTACAACATCTGATTTCCAACTTCCATTAAGCCGCATAAATCAATCTTTTACACGTTGTAAACTATGCACTGAAAATTATGAGCGAGAAGCTGCTGTTGTTCAGAAGGGAGGATCGACTATTTCTGTTGTTGATCAGTGCTCAGAAAGTGTTCCTTGGTTGAGAATGGCTGAACTTGACACAGGAAAGGGAGTGGATGTGGCAAAGGTGTGTAACTCTTCAAAGTTTGATTTCTATGATGCAGGAATTCACATGTATGTGCTCTCACACCTACATGGACAGTTTAATGCTTGTGTTGCTACTGGTTTAAAAATTCTTGGATGGCTGTATTTCATCAATTAAATTAAGACAATGTTTATATTAGAGTACGTTCATTCAGTGCAGACCAAAGATGATCCAGCAACATTGAATGCCAATATTTTAGGGCTGCAAAAGAAATGGAATGATATCTGTCAGCGTCTCCATCAAGGACAACCTAAATTGGATATTTCCCATGCCAGCTCCCAAGTCCCATCTACTCAGGGCTTCCATTATGCTGCAAATAGGAAGGAGGGAAGCAGTAAAGATTCTTCTACAAGTGAAAACCAATATGCAAGCCCAAGTCCCTGTATGCCAACAGAATTGCAAAAAGTTTTTCCATTAGAACAGAACATTCAATTACCTGTGGCTTCTGATGCTGAAAATTGTAATTTTCAGTTTTCTCCGTATTCTATACCCAATATAAATCTACCCCCCAACTGCACATCATCTTCATCAGTCACTTCTGTGACCACAGACTTGGGGCTGGGAACACTTTATGCATCAACAAGTTCTGAGCCAGACAGTCCAGAGTTATCAGTTCACAAAGAATGTCTTCAGCACATTTCAGGTTCCATTTCTACCAGGGTTGATGCAGTGAGGGAAAGTACTTTGCATCAGATTGCCTATTCCTCTTCCTCCTCTGGTCCTAATATGGGAGGGCAGTCTGATCTAAGAGATTTTAAGTTGCTTTGGAGGTTTCTTGCAGAAAAGGTTTGCTGGCAAGATGACGCAATATGCTCTATTAGTAAAGCTATATCCCGCTGCAGATCTGGTGATGGAAGGCATTGTGGCTCAAGTCTCAGAGGAGACATTTGGCTTACTTTCCTTGGACCGGACAAAGTTGGAAAGAAGAGAATTGCTTCAGCACTAGCTGAGATAGCATTTGGCACCAGGGAAAGCCTAATCTCTGTGGATTTGGGTTGCCAAGAGTGGGTTCACAAATCAAACTCAATCTTTGAACAGCAAGAACTAGAGTGTTCTGATATGGAGTTTAGAGGAAAGACCGTTGTTGATTACATTGCTGGGGAGTTAAGAAAGAAACCTCACTCAGTTGTCTTCCTTCAAAATGTAGATAACGCTAATAATTTGGTGCAAAGGAGCTTGTCTCAGGCAATCAGGATAGGTAAATTTACAGACTCCTATGGGAGAGAAATCAGCATCAACAATATGATCTTTGTGGTAACCTCAATGTTAACAAAGCACAATAGAACTTCCCTTTCAAGTAAGGAACCTGTCGAATTTCCTGAGGAAAGAATACTCAAAGCCAAGAGATATCAAATGCAAATTTTGACTGAATATGCTGCCGGGGATGCCAGTAGAAGCAATGGCATGAATGTGAGAATAACCCCACAAAAAGGAATGTCTAGTCCCTCTTCTGTAAATAAAAGGAAGCTCACTGAGACCTGTCACTCTGTGAATCAGGAAGAAACCTTTGAGATGCAGAAACGGGTGCACATGTCCAGATCCTATTTGGATTTGAATCTGCCTGTAGATGATCTGGGGGAGGACGTTGATAATGGAGACTCTGACAGTGACTCTATCCCCGAAAACTCGGAAGCTTGGTTAGAGGAGTTCCTTCAAGTAACTGAAAAGGTGGTCTTCAAACCATTTAATTTTGATGCACATGCTGGGAAAATAGTGAAGGATATAAGCCTACAATTTCAGAGGATGTTTGGATCCGATGCTATGCTGGAGATTGATTATGAAGTCATGGTACAACTACTTGCAGCTGCTTGGTTATCAGACAGGAATAAAGCAGTGGAGGAATGGGTTGAGCAGGTTCTCTGCCGGAGCTTTGCCGAGGCCCGGCAGAAGTACAACCTCTCTGCTTGGTCTGTTATGAAACTAGTCACTTGTGAAGGCTGTTTTGTGGAAGGTAAACCTCCTGGAATGTGCCTTCCTGCGAGAATTAATTTGAAGTGATTTTTTGCTCACCATGCTTCTTGTAAGTATATGTATACTGTAGCTCTTAGCATAAATCTTCCGGCTTCTGTAAAGCTTTGTTTGGCTACAGCTAAAATCCTAGTAATTTTTTTGGGCAACCATTGTGTTGTAAAGCGTCATGTATGCTATCAGCAAATATAATGTATAATTTTCTACCTGTTCTCCAAACAAACCCTCTGGTCCATCATTCTTTTGTTTTGATAATTATCAAACCCAAAAAAAAAAAAAAAAACCAGACTTAGGATTGGCTGATGAACTTAAGGTGCCCAAAACGCGAGACATATTGCGGAACTAAGCAAAGCAGAATAATGTGATATGTTATATTATAAAGTATTGTAAATTAGATCTAACATGTCATTTTAATGTCATTTTAAATCATATAATTTTATAAATTTATTTTTATAAAATTTCTAGATAGATAAGAGTTAGACACGACACGAGCCTTATAATATTTAATATTGTCCTTATAAATTTATTTTGACGATATTAACTTTTTTTTTTTTTTTTTTCAATCAGTCATTCAAATTCTATTGTTCGTGAAACATCGTGACATTGTAAAGCTTCAGTAGTTAGAATATGTGCAGCTCCATTATCTTATCTCCTTTTAAAAACGTTTTACATTTCCACGGATTGAGATTCGCTCGAGCGACAGACTACAGTTCCTTCTCTGCTAAAAAATCAGGCTCCACATGCAACCTAACATTTTAAAGTACATACTCGTAACTGGTCGTGCTGATGTTAATAGGGCTTCTGGTTCGTATGGCTTCCCTGATACTTCATGACACTTCATTGTGCTGTTGTTCTGGTTACCCGACTTTATCTCCACATTAGTTGACAAACAAGTCAGTAAATTATTTACTGGAAACAGCCGTATTACATTAGAACGCTTGAAGCATAACTGATTCTATTAGACATAACTCTCCAGTATTTATTTTTAGTTTTCTGTAATATCACACAGAACATGTACAACTAAAACATAACTAATCATGTTTTTCACTTCCTCCTATACAGAACATGTACAACTAAAACAGATAGATCATCCCTTACATATTCTTCCACTCACATATCTAGAAATCTGAAACTAAATATTTTTGACAGGAACACACTGAAAGCTAATATCACGCTGGCCGGGATAAGGCATCGATATTATAATACTCCCAGCAACAATAATCTAGTCACTAGGAAGCATATTTTACTCTGAAATATACAAAAATGTAACTCAAATCTGTTTTGCAAAGGCTGGCCTTTTGTTGCTGCACATTAAGGGTAACTGATCCTATTCTTTCGTAAGTGTAGTGCTTTGCAATCTTGAAAAACAAACCTGCCCTGGCTTTACAGAGTTTTTATTTTACTCAAGCATATCACTCTCTACTCCACACTCTCCATTATGTTTTTCCCACAGCCTAGGTAGCCTATATAATTTCCACATGCAAGTCCCGAATACATCCCAGGTAACTGAACTTTAAAAAAAAAAGGCAACTTTCTCCCAGACCAGTAGGAAATTGCCGCATGTATCTCAAAAAAAAAAAAAAAAAATTGTGGAAGAAATACCTGGACAGAGAGCAAGATAGTTGCACCGACCAACCTGTTCCAACCAACAGGAATATTTTTTACCTTCACTGGGTTCAAGACTTCGAACCTTATACCAAGTAGCTGTCGAGAATGTGGAGATGAAAAGCTTCAGACTTTCCTCAGCACCAGATCAGGCGAGAGGAACTGATCTCATGCAAAACTGAAGTCCCCAACTTTGTGCTATGTGTGTATATGTATTTAGCACCGACTTTGTGTACTGTATGTCAGCAGGTAGCACCTGTTTGATAAGGTAATTTCCCAATTTGCCCCTTAACTTTAGTCTTTCAGTAGGTAAACTCCGGCCGACTTTTCCCAGCGCCAAAAGTTCCCCCCCAACCCCACTGCTAAAAACTGAACTAGTACATCATGTAGTGTTACCTCGACTTTTTAAAGTATAAATTAGCTTAGTTAACATTAAATTGATCATAGGGCCTTAAGTAGGACCTTTTTCGTACTAGTACTTCATGTAGTGTTACCTCAACTTTTTTAATATAAATTAGCTTGGTTAACATTAAATTGGTCATAGGGTCTTTATGTAGGACCTTTTTCAGTCTCCTCTCTGGTCTTAGCTCGCTCTGACTCAGAGGTGGTGTACTAGGTTTCGAGCATCTCTGCTTAGTTAGGATCCGGAATGGTCTGAGAGGGGAGTACCAAGATGGATGGTTTAGAGGACCAATGGAGGAAGTTTAGTTTGATAGAAGAAGAACAGGTGGTTCTGGAAATGGATACTAACGGGAGTGAAGAAATTCTCCGAAAGGGGGAGAGAAGTCTCATTGGCAAGGTTTGCTCAGAGAGAATAGTGGAAAATTACTCATTTATAACACAATGGCAAAAGTTTGGCGAATTAGTAAACGGGCTATCTTCAAAGAAGTTACTCGTAATGTAGTTATTATTACGTTCGAGAACCATGCGGACATGCAGAGAATCCTGGAGGGCAAACCATGGACTTTTGATAATGCTCTGTTCCTACTTCTACCTTATGATGGAACAAAGTGTCTAGGAAACTTCATTTTCGGCAGGGAAGTTTTTTGGATGCAAATACATGACCTACCTTTAGGGTGTATGTATGAGGTTTGGGGGTATCAAATAGGAGGTTCAGTTGAGCGAGTATTAGAAGTGGATGCTGAAGACGATGGCGTAGGATGGGGAAACTGTCTTCGTGTTAAGGTGGAGATGGTTTTTATAAACCACCAGGGAACAAAAGCACTGGGTCCATTTTCGTTATGAGAATCTCCCAAAGATCTGCTTTCAATGTGGATGGATTCTACACGGTATTCAAGGATGCCTTTCAACCAGTGGGGGTAAAGGTGAAAGAGCAGTTGCGGGTTGTCAATTTGGGCCTTGGTTACGTGCTGAAGGGACAATGCGAAGATGGTCTCCTCTGTCCAGGAATGATAGGGTTGATGGCGAGAAGGAAGTGAGAAAGGAAAGTGGATTGACAGAGATGGAAACTTCTGCAAGCAACACAGTAGAAGGATTACCGGAGAATGAGGTGGAAACTGGCCATCATGCCAGTACCCCTGCTAAGGTTCAGACCAGTAGTTTCGTACAAAAAAATGGCACTTCAGCCGTGGAGGGAAAAGACCAATTGTTAACAGAATCAGAGGGATTAGACACAGTATTGGGGACTAATACATTGCCTGAAATGGGGGAGACACAATTGGAGATTTGCAGTAGAGCAGGTGCCCAGTCGAAGATAATTTTAGAAGGAAATATTGGTGAAGGGTGGGAAATTGTTTGGGTGACACAGTTTCCTGATGGGCGTGGGCTTGGGAACGAGCTCAATTCCTATTCAGGGCCTATTTCATCACAAAAGGACCCCAAAGACCTGATAGCCATAACTCCAACGACTAGTTTTCTAGAAGAGAAAGGAGAGAAACATGAGGATTAGTTGGATTTGGCTCAGCAGCAGAAAAAGAAAGGGGATGGCCGTAAGTGGAAGAGGTGCACCAGGGTACCGGGGAATCCGATCACTGTGGCCGATCCCATTTTGCCTACTGGAAAGAAGAGGGAAGTTGAGATTAACTAGGTCAGTCCTTCACTCTTTATAAAACTTAGGAGAACTAGGCGGATGACAAATAGGTGGACGGTGCTTGTCTAGAGGTATTGGCGGCGGCTACGAGGTAGCCCCGCCGGTCCCAATGATTATTTTAAGCTGGAACTGTCGGGGGCTTGGGAACCCCCCGAACAGTTCAAATCCTCCACACTATGGTGAAGGAAAAGCTGCCTGATATAGTCTTCTTAATGGAAAAAGTTATCTTATGTCAATAGTTTCAGAGTGGCGAAGCATCTAAAGAATGATGGCTGTGTTGTTGTTGAGGCAAAAGGAAAGCGTGGCGGACTCATGCTCCTGTGGAAACAGGAGGATTTATTAGAACTAATCAACTATTCTCAACATCATATTAATGTTGTGATCAATGATGTCAGAGGAAATTTCAAGTGGCTCCTTACTGGCTTCTATGGGCACCCAAATGCTAATCTTAGGACCCAAACATGGGAATTGCTTTCATCCTTCAAGCCTAGAAATGGGGGATGGGGAGTAATAGGTGACTTTAACGAGTTGTTGTATAAGGATGAGAAGGTGGTAGGGTGGCCTAGAAGTGAGAGACTCATGAATAAATTCAGGAAGGAGGTGGAGGAAGGAAATCTCAGTGATATTGGTTGGAGGGGATACAAATTTACATGGTGTAACTTCCATGAAGATGAGTCTCGTACAAAAGAAAGACTTGATCGAGCCTTAGCAAACAGTGACTGGAGAGAAACATATGTTGAGTTCTCAGTGACAACCTTAACAGCAATCTGTTTTGACCATAACCCAATTTTGTTACAATGTGGTATTAGGAGGCCATCAACTCGTAGGTTTCATCTACCTTTCAAGTATGAAGCAAACTGGTGCAAAGAAGAGGGATATAATGAAGTAATTTCAGAAGTGTGGGGTGATAGTACGAGAAGGGATAGGGGTTTGAACAATATGATGAGCAAGTTGGAACAAACAAGAAAGGGATTAAAACAATGGAGTAGAAATTTGTTATGGGATAGAACAAGAGACTTTAGAGAAAAGACCCAACAGTTAAGTTTACTATAGAAAGATGAAAGACCTGAAAACATGGCTGAACAGAAAAGACTTTGACAAGAGATGGATTTCTTGCTAGATCAAGAAGACACTTGGTGGAGGTAAAGAGCTAAGAAACATTGGTTGATTGGAGGGGGCAGAAATACCAAATTCTTTCATGCTTATGTGAAACAGAGAAGGAAAAAAAACTCCTTCAATAAGGTTAAAGATATGAACGAGAATGAACTTATTAAAAAATCTTACATAGCAGAGGGTTTTAAAAGCTATTTCTTAGCAATTTTCTAGTCTTCCCAACCAACAATAGAATGCCTAGATCAGTGCACCCAGGGGATTGAACCAAAATTGCCTGTTGAAGTGTAGGACCAGTTGGCCAAGGTTTGTATAGAACAAAAGGTGGAGGAGGCTCTCAAGCAAATGTCCCCATTCAAGTCTCCAGGACCTGATGGGTTTAGTTCTACCAAGACCATTGGAAAGCAGTAGGAAATGAAACTACCCAGGCTGTTATAGAATCTTTTAAAGAGGGTAGGCTACCAAAAGGCCTTAACCACACCCATTTGGTTTTGAATTAAATACTCCAATATCTGTGAATGACTTTAGGCCTATTTCCTTGTGCAATGTAGCTTATAATTTGATCTCCAAAGTCTTGGCTAATAGAATGAAAGGGGTTTTGGATATGGTGATATCTTGGAACCAAAATGCCTTCATCTCCAAGAGGCTAATCTTAGATAACATCATGGTGGCCTATGAGTTTCTCCATACAATGAAAGTAAAACAGAAAAGTAGGGAAGACAATATGGAAGTCAAGTTAGATATGCCAAAAGCATACAATAGAGTTGTGTGGAGATTTCTAGAAAATATGTTGCTTAAGGTGGGTTTTGGAAAGAAATGGATTGACCTTGTGATGGAGTGTGTAAGGTCAGTCTCTTATACTATCCTTATTGATGGTGAACCTGGTGAGTTCTTTTCCCCATCTAGAGGACTGCATATAGGGGATCATTTGTCTCCATACTTGTTTTTAATCTGTGTTGAGGGGCTAAGTTCTTCACTACACAGTGCTGAAGTAAAGGGTTTGATCAAGGGTGTTGCAGTCACAAGGGGTGGTTTGAGGATAAATCACCTTCTTTTTGCTAATGATTGTGTGATTTACTGTAGAGCCAAGTTGGTTGAGTGGTTCCAAATTCGAGATCCTCTGGCTTTATATGAGAGTGCATCTAGGCAAATTTTGAACCAAGAAAAGATCAGTGTTTTTTTCAGCTCCAATACCAGGTTGGAAACAAAGTCATTTTACAAAGTCATATATAGGCTTCCCAACTGTAGTTGGAAGGGCTAAGTATAATACTTTCAAGTATTTAAAGGAGAGGATCTGGAAAAGAATCAATAGTTGGAAGACTAATTTTTATCCTCAACAGGAAAAGAGATCCTCATCAAGAGTGTCTTGCAGGCAATCCCAGCCTACACTATGTGTGTTTTTAAACTGTCTAGACTTCATATTAGAGAAATTGAGGCCCTTTTATCTAGATTTTGGTGGTGTCATAATGCAAAAGGGAAAGGAATTCATGGAAAATCATGGAGGTCATTGGGGATGGTTAAGAACCAGGGAGGCCTGGGGTTTAGGGATCTCAGCAGTTTCAACAAGGCTCTCATAGCCAAACAATGCTGGAGGTTGCTAAAGGAACCAAATTCCCTGGTCTCTAAGGTTTACAAACAGAAATATTACCATAATTGTAACCTGTTAGAGGCAAAGTTGAAGGGTACCCCTTCTTTTACTTGGAGAGCTTATGCTCTAGCTTAGATTTGATCAAAGAGGGGTCTGTATGGAGAGTTGGAAATGGCAAACACATAAAAATTTGGAAGGATAAGTGGATTCCCAGTCCAATAACTTTTTAGATTCAAACACCAGTAGATACTCTTGATCTTGAGGCCAAAGTAGACACTTTGATAGAGGAAGACAATGGTAAGTGGAAGAAAGACTTAGTGAAGGCAGTTTTTAATGAAAATGAAGCAATGACTATATGCTCTCTACCAATTAGCAAGAGACAAGCCAGTGACAGATTGATGTGGATCGGATCTGCTAAAGGTATTTACTGTAAAAAGTGCCTACTTCTTGGGGACTGATAGATTGCACAGAATGGCAGGAGAAGCCTCAACAAGGGGAGGGGATAGTGGAGTATGGAAAGAGGTATGGCAGCTCGAGGTCCCAGGCAGAGTTCAAATGTTCATTTGGAAGTATCTCAATAATATTCTTCCTACAAAAGTTAATCTTACTAGGAAGAACATTATTGAGAACAACATGTGCCCAATCTGTCTGAGTGAAAGTGAGACAGTAGTTCATGTCCAGTGGGAATGTCCAGCAGCAGTTGATGTGTTGGGGGGAGAGTTCAACATGCTTAGTAAATAGAAGAGGAAGTTTTATGATTTTCACATTCTGTGGAATAAAGTGCGACTGAAGCCGAGGAAAGATTTTGTGGAGTTGGTTTTAGTAATTTTCTACCAAATATGGGCTAGGAGAAATGCCTTCATATTTCAAAATCTATTCTCTAATCCTGAGTCTATTGTTATAAGGGCTCAAGCTGATTTATCACAACTTAAAGAATTAAACAAGGTTAGTCTTAAGGGGGGTAGGGTCCATAGGGAGTTCTTCAAACCCAAGATGGAAACCCCCTGCATGGCCATATTTCAAAGTTAACTTTGATGGTGCTTTTGATAAAGACAAAGGGAGAATGGGAGGGGGAGTGGGGATCATAGATTCAGATGGCAGATTACAAGCAGTTTTGACAACTTATAAAGACCACATCTCATCAGCTCTCCAAGCCGAGAGTTCTACCCTCCTAAGAGCTATGGAATTTTGCATTGAACTTGGTTTTAATCAAGTCTATTTTGAAGGGGATGCTAAGATTGTTGTTGATGCAGTGAACTCCAAAAGGAAGATAACTCATGGTTGGGTCAATTGACAGAGGATATGCAGCAATTGATGAAGCACAACCAAGCATGGCGCCTCACGTTTGTTTACAGGTCAGCAAACAAAGCTGCCCATATGGCAGCAAAAATTTCTAGTAGGTATGTTAGTCAAACTATCTGGTTAGAGGATGGTCCTGAGGAGGTTGTAAACTCAGTCCAGGAAGATTTACGAATGTATGATGTAATTACTTCTTGATCAATGAAATTCCTTTATTTAAAAAAAAACATTAAATTGATCATGGTCTATAGTTTTCTACTAAAAATCGGAACCAATTTATCTCATGGTTACATTACTCAATAAACCTCTTTACATAAAAAAAAAAAAAAAAATACCTAAATCTTCTTTGCATAGTGAATACTAGGAATAAGGTTGTCATTTTTACCATATACATTGGGGAAATAGTAGTTTGCCTTGAATTACACTTTTCTTAGTTGAGGCATTTAGTTATAATTTAATAGATCACTTATATTGGCATAAAATTTTCCAACCTAGTTCTTTTGTACCCTTGGAATTTATTTATTTATTATTATTATTATTTAACAAAAGAGGCAATAGCCCCATTTTTATTTAAATTCCACCAATACAAAAGCTAACATCTAATATAAGGAAGACCCCATTTATCAGTTCGAACAAGTCCACTAAAACGTCTATCTCAACACTCCTCACCCAAAAAATCTAAAGTTCATTAAAAAAAAAAAGAGAAAGTGCAATGCATTGCAACTACTATGGTAGTTGCCCAAGTGTCAAGGCTGTTACAATTTAAGTCTAGGTTGTTGGACATATGAAAAACTTATCTCTAGCAGTTCCACAACTCATATAATATAATAACAAGTGTTTTATTGTTAACCTAGCTTCTTATTCTTCCAATATGTGTTTATTAACCAATTTGCCTTGTTGGGATAACTCACTTGGAATTAATTTTAGTAGACAGGTTACACATGCAGTTCGGTTGATGTGTATGGCATTGGAAGTAGCATTAATAAGCTACCTATAGATTGCATATGCATGGGTCTGAGCAGCCAAGATTGAAATTTTTTGCACCAAACAACCATGATAAGGGTGGTTGTCGATTGCATTTTGTCCAACCTACTACCTTTTCAACATTATGAAAGGTCTTTATACACTATCAGTTGCCAAATCATGTTATCTTCATGCATAACCAAACATAATAAACATGCTCTTTAAGCTGTGTTAGTCTTCAGATGCAGCTCCCCAAAAGTAATTTTCTATAAACATTGCGAGCGAAGTTAAACATTATGAGAAGAACTATATGCCATGCATTTTGACATTGGGGGTGATTTTATAATCTTGTACAGCACTTGCACAATATTATAACTTATTGTTTATTTCCACCAACCCTGTTCTAGCTACAACAGCATGCTGTCGTGTAACCTTTAAGGACAATTTATCGCCTGCAGTAATATCACACACATTAAACATATCGTTAGTGAATGGTTATGGTGTTTGGTTGGAATCAACATAAATTATCGAGAAAAAATAGGGAAGGTGTAAATTAACTACATATTTTCTGAACGTAATACTTCCCAGGATCTCGCACCACTTAAAGCCTACACCTGAATAAACCACCACCCAAATTAAGTCGACTCGATACGTACAAGTTAAGGCATTAAAATATGAAGCTGTCAAACTTAAGTAGAGCATTTACAACTTAGAGAATGTTGCAATGTAGTTGATGGTAATGGCCACAAAAGACTACAAGAAAAGAATATGGAGTTTACCTTCCATCCATTCATAGTAGGTGGTCTATCCTGACATTGAATCTTCTTCTGTGGAGAAATCTTCCTCATATGAATATTTCTCATCACCAAAAGCATCTTTTGAACGAGATGCAACCTCCTCATCATCGATAAAATCTGTGGACTTTCCACCATGACTCCCCGTATCCATGTCTTTTGGTGCATCAATATGGATAGGTTCTATATCAGTCATACTTAGTAGAGTTGAGACTGGATCATCATCACACTACATATGAGCATACTCATATGATGACCCATTCTCTTGATATGCTTCATCGTCATTTGATTCGCTATCAATGTCATCTAACACCCTCGGCCTTGGTGGAATGTCTTATATATTCCTATTTGTGAACTTTTGCACAACATACCAACTCCCTTTCACTCTTAAATCTTTTATGTGAAAACATTGGGAAGCATGGCATGCCAACACAAATGGTTCATCCATATACCAAGTCCTCGTTATGTTGACACTAGTCACATGGATATCCACTGATACCCTTTGTCTTTGATCACCAATATCAAAACAATCACAACTGAACAAGTATGATGCCTTCCCATATAGTGTAACTCAATTACATCATTTATAACACCATAGAAGTCTACATTATTAGCCAAAATTTCACTCTTTACAAAAACACCAGAATCTTGTGATCGTCACCATGGTTCACACAGCTTCGTATGGAACATTTTCCTATTTATAATGCAAGTAGGATATGATGCAACCCAACAGTCAGGACCGCAAGTTAACGCATAAAGATCTACAGACACATCAAGTGGGTTGATTGTACGTTGGTCTTGAACCTAGTACAATATGGTTGAAAACTCAACAGTTAGGGTTTCGCCATTAGTAGGGGCAACTTTCTAAGTAGACTGAGATTATGCACTTACATGTTTCTTGAACCAAGTTGAAAACTCATTTTGATGCGTGCGATCAATTGAATTTAGGGTATTCAACTTACATTTCTCGTAGTACTTGCTGCACACAAAACACAACAGGCAAAGCCATGTATGTAAAAACCTTGGGGACATAACACATAGTAGGGTCCAATCTCGATAAATGTAATTGAGATATCAGGGATGCATTCTCTAGGTAGAGTCCAATCTTTGTGCAGTTGTTAAGCACATACCATTGAGCTGAGGTAAGGAGTTTATCATCTAATTTCGCATTAGATGCTATACCCAAAGGACGGACATGTTGATTGAAAATTGAGAATCCATATTTGGTGTCCTCGCCATCAATGTTGCGGTCCACTCGATTGAACTTCGTCTCAACATCTTGGAGGTAGTTTGACCAAAATGTCAAGCATTCGATGTGAATGTATGCTTTTACTATTGAACTTTTTGGGCATGCTTTATTCTTGACATATCGCTTGAATTTGTCGAGATACCTCTCAGATGGGTACATCGACCTATATTGTACTGAACCCCTAAATATCGCTTCTTGGGGTAAATAAACAGCTAGATGGACCATGACATAGAAAATGATGGAAGGAATATCATCTCTAATTTACATAAAATGATGACGATATCACTTTGAAGCTGGGAAAGGTGAGTTATATCAAGTGCTTGTGCACACAACTCTTTGAAGAAACTTGCAAGTTCTATCAACGCTAAGGCAATGCCATTTCTTAAGAGCCCTCCAACTGCGATAGGAAGTAGTCATTGTAAAAAACATGACAATTATGGTTTTTAAATCCTGATATTTTACAATCACGTACGGAAACACAGGGGCGATATTGGTAGCAAACCCATCTGAAAATTTCACCTCGGCCAGTCACTTACAAAACTTATTTCCTTCATCTCCGTGTAATGTGTACAATGCACGTGGCATTGTAAACCGTTCACCTTCGCATTTCAAATGCTACTCTTCGTCTAGTTCAACTCTTCAGCAATGCGTTTTCTCTTCCTATGAGATTTACCAAATTACACACCCTTAAGCCTCTGTAGTTAACTTAAAATGTTTGATCTAGATAACAACCTTGGTGGCATGCAGTAATTTTCTTTACTATTGAACAATCCTTTTCTCAATCTCCCAATGTGGTCTGGCAGTAAGAATCGACAGTGTCCCATATAACATTGTTTTCAACCATACTTCAACCAATTTGAGTCTATACCTGCATTACAAGATGTATATGTCAATTGTCCTTTAGTTGACCAATCAAGAAGATTGTTGTAGGTAGGAAAGTCATTGATTGTCCACATCAAGGCATCATGCTTAATAAACTTTTCCTTAGTGGAGGTATCATATGTAGGCACCCCATGCTTCCAAAGCATCAGCAATTCATCAAGCAACGATTGCAAGTAAACATTAATGTCATTCCTAGATGATTTAAAATCATGAATAATTAGGGATGCCATGAAAAATTGATCTTTCATGCCTGACCAAGGAGGCAAGTCATACGGCACAAGGATCACTGGCCATATACTATAAGGTTTAGCCATATTGTTGAAGGGATTGAAGCCGTCACTATCCAGACCGAGCCTAACATTGCGAGCGTCATTAGCAAATCAACTACGGTCTTTATCAAATGTCTTCCAAGACTTAGAGTTCGCAGGATGCCTTATATTAGTATCATTTGACGCTCGTTGCTCTTTATGCCATCGCATGTCAGTGGCTATCTTTGCAGACACATATAACTGTTGTAGTCTTGGCATCAACTGGAAATGACGCAACATCTTTTGAGGTATAACTCGTGTCCCAGCTGTATTTGACATCCACCTTGAAGCCTTACAAACAAGGCACTCATTTTTTTCAGCATTTTCCTTCTAGAATAATATAAAGTCGTTTGGGTATGCATGCATTTTGTGGTACTTGAACCCTAACCCTCGCTCCAATGATCGTGCCTCCTCATATGACTGTGGCAATGCCGCAAGAGGAAAGGCAGGCAACAACAAGTTAAGGAGCATATCAAATGACTTAATTGACCAACCACCAAGGGTTTTAATGTGTAGCAGTTTGACAACGAATGAAAGTTTTGAAAATTTTGTACACCCGTTAAAAAGTGGACGTCCGGCATCCTCTAGTAGCTGGTCAAAAGATGGCATCCTAGAAGTTTCAGGTATTGAGGGGTATGAAGGCATAGAGTGTTGTCTTGGGGAGCATTTTGGAATATGCCTGCCCATATGTCATCTAACATATGGTCCATGTCATCAATGTTTTCGTCGTCATCACTGAGTTTGAGATAGTCCATGTTTCCTCCTCCCCATGAAATATCTATTGAGTGTAATTAGGATTAATCCCTTTTCTGAACAGGTGAGTCTCCATATCAATGAAAGGCAAGAATAGATTATTACAGAATATACGGCAAGTACATCGGATTCGGTTACTTCCCATTGCATGGTTTCGTGCTAGTGTGAGGAATTGGTTAACTATTCGAGATATGCAGGTTCTCAAAGTCTATTAGTCAAGTTCATCCAACTTTTTTCCAACTAAAAGGAATTATATGACATAATTAGTTAATCGAGAACCTTCAAGTTAGAAAGACAAAGGAAAGTACACAGTTAAGAAAGTAGGCCATGAATAAACTTAAGCATAATTGTCGAAGTTATTTGCATGTGGATAAATCATGAACAAGGGAGAAAACGCTACAGACCGATGTTTCCATGCTGTTGGTTTTTATGGGGATTAGTTGATGTCAATCGTTGATGAAGTTTAGTCCAGTTGGAGATATAAGAAAATGTGGATAGATGTGATTTCCAGTGGTTGAGAAAAAGTAGATAAGCCTTATTACCCTCAATAAGGGGATAGAATAGTAGCAAAATATTTTCACATGGTTAAATATAGGACCGTACTGTTGATGTAAGTTGTATATAGTACATAGGGCATATCTAGATGCCCAAAATGAAAGCATAGAGAAGAGATGGGAAATTGTTGGAGGTTATGGAAGCAATAAAAGTTGGTTTAGAAAGCTTATCCAGACAATAGCTCATTTTGAATAATGTCCCAGCTGACATAGAGTACTTGTGGATAACTGGCCTATAGTAAGACTAAAAGATATCACAAAATCCCACCCACCATCCCCTAGTTGGATATAGCGTAGCGGGAGGGAATGTCCAACATGCCCATGACTTATAATCCCTTCCCCTATATGTCCAACAACCATTGTATTGTATGTTGCATCTATCTTATGGTTAAGATATTCTGGAATACAAATTGCTGAAACGATGCAAAATATGCATGTGCTTTTGGTTCTTGCTTTCCAGCTAATTAAAAGAATAACCAGTCAGATTTTTTACTTATCAAATGAGACATTAGTGTCTAAATTACTCTTTAGACATAGTAGTTTCATTGAAACTTTAGACAGGTAGCAAGGCATGGATGGACCATCTCTTAGATAAGAGAGGATGATTAGCTGTATAAGAAAGTGCTTAGATGCAAACTTTCGAATCAATAATGTTTAAGGGGAACACAATTGATAACATATGAAACTTTTCTTGTTCTAAGTACATAGAATAATTAGAGAAAAAGAACACAATATTAGACCTCCAAATATTTCTTAGCAACTGCAAAATGGATAGTTTCAATGGTGCTTAACCTATCGAATCTAGTTGATGATATACACCATTTTCAGGTGAACAAAGTGGCTGAGGTTAATAATAAAATTATGCCAAAATCTAAGTTTTATAATGAAGCCAGAAAAACATGCATAGCATGCACTTGTGCTATTGTGCACGTTGTAGGCTCCTTTACATTGCGTGTAAACATTAAAAGTATTATTTTTTATCTTGCTGCCATATGCCATAATTTACAACTATTTATTACTGTGACAATCTATGGCATTTAAAAAACATTATGAATGCCTTGTTGGCAAATGGTTTTCTCAACAAGAAGTAATGGGTATGAAGGTCATGGGTCAACTGTGGAGCAGCTTTTGTGGGTAAATATTTTCCCCTTCTGTAGTATGGCGAGTGGATGTGTGTTTCTTCACAATTTGGCATAATTAATTAGCTCTTTTATTACAAAACAAAAATAAACAAGCAATACTTCCTCTATTGGT
Organism: Pterocarya stenoptera; assembly: GCA_003123785.1. NCBI lineage: Eukaryota > Viridiplantae > Streptophyta > Magnoliopsida > Fagales > Juglandaceae > Pterocarya > Pterocarya stenoptera. The sequence continues at coordinate 271,330 of QEOT01003245.1, forward strand.
CTTCACGGTAGCTAGTCCATATATAATAGATGGTTTAGGTTCATAAGGCCAGGTTCATATTTAGGATTCTCTATGATAGACTAGTATGAGCCACCGTGGTTTCTTCTTCCTAACGGAACGTTTCTCTCGACAGCCTCCCCCTCTCAAATCTTCTCTCTCTCACTGTCTGTCTCCCTCTCTATTTCTATCCTTCATCGAGCGCCACTACGATCTCCACCACCACCAGCTGCTGTGAAGAATCGGCAGCGATGCCTCAACCCTCTAGCCCCCGCCATCTCCTTCACCCATGGCCACAACCACTGCACCTAATGGAGAACCTTGTGAACCTCTTCCAAACAACCCTCCCTCCACCATGACAACCACTGAAATCCACCCCATCGTGAGCTTCCCAGCCACTAATCGAGACTATCACAATCCTTTACTCCTAAGCCCAGCACCACCACCCATGGCCAGCCTCCACCATAATCCCTTTGCCTTTTTCCACTACCTTGGATAGCCAAATGGTACATCACAAGCACGGCGAAACCATTAAACAGTAGCAGCACACAACATTTTCAGCTCCTAATCATGGTATAATTTCTATCTCCATATCTCAATAATTCTTATGCTTGTGAAGCTTAAATGGTGTTGTGAAAGGTGTTCTGTCGATTATTGTGAATTGTGAATGTGCTATGTGTTGTGAATTGTGAATGTGAAATGATGGGATGATTGTGTAGTTTGTGAAGTGTGTTTGGCTAATTTGTGATATGTGTTATGCTTTATGGTGTTTTGAAAGGTGTTCTGCTAGGGCTATTTAATCATATACTGGTTAATAATTATTTAGGGTTGTTTATTGTTGTTAATATGGTTTGTTGAGATATGTTTCCTTGGGGGTTAACATATTGCAATCAGCTTTGAATACTACATTGTTAAAAACTAGTCTAAAAGATTATTGTAGATTAAAATATTACAATGATATATAGATAGACTAAGGGAAAGTTGGTGTGTTATAAGTACTATAGTCATTGTTGAATGTTAGTGAGTAGTGTTAATGATATTCCCTCCCAAGTAGCTTAGTCATTTGCTCTTATGATGGTATTCTAGCCAAGTAGTTTTGTTAGGTTTTCTTATACATGGACATATTTGTAATTAAGTGTTTATTTAACAATATGAGGAGGAAAGATAATATATGTATGTTTAAAATATAGCAAGTTTAATTATAGTCAATTTATTTAATTATACTCATTTATTTAATTGTAAGAATAAATGTGTTGGCGGCCGTCGGTGAGAGCGTTCCCCGCTCGATCTGTGCTTCTCTCCCTTGACCTTCCCCTCCTTTCCTGTTCCTGTCTCTGGGTGGGTAGATAACTTGGTCTTGCTCGCTCTGAGTGCTCTCTTCCCTCTACTGGGAGAAATAGTTGTTAGTGTTGTGCGAGGTAGACCTGTGGTACGTGTAGTCATCGTCCCCGTGGGCAATGGGGTGGTCTACCCCATCGATGGTAAATGTCGGCCGATTGAAGCAAGGTCCTGGTTGATCGTGGGAGCTTTTCTTCATTTTTTTTGGGGCCTTGGCCCTCCTCTCTGCTCTCTCCAACTCCTTCCTTGGATTCGTCAGGGCCCGAAGAGTGTCTTCGGTGTTAATGAAGTTGTCGGTCTGGTCTATGAATTCCTGCAGCGTGATAGGTGTTCTTGTGGCCAACTCGGCCATGAAATGGATCGGGGCCAGACCCCTCCCAGGAGTGCCACCAAGGTTGTCTTCTCGTCCTAGTCGTCGGTGGTCATGCCCTTCTTGTTAAATCTGGCCAAGTACGTTTTCAAACTTTCCTCCTCTATTTGTTTAATGGTGAGGAGGTAAGCCACTGGACGTCGCCTTCTTCGACTCGACAGCTCGCAGAAACTATCCACCAAATCGGGCGCTAGAGACATGAACCATACCCGTGCCGGGCCTTTCAAGGTTGGATGCAAAAAAAAAAAAAAAATGTACTAAAACAATCAACAACCTGATAGGTGATCCTTCCAAGATGGGATGCAACACATAGAATCTACTTGGACAATTTTGACCATGTATCAATGAAGAAACGACTCCAATATTGTCGTTTACCACATATATAGTGTGCATAGCACATATTGAAGTTGTCTGTATGATATATAGCAGGAAGCTTGTGCACAAGAACACTAAGAAGTTGTTTGCTTTGGAGTGTGTTAGGTACATTCTATGTATATATGTTGGTATTTTAGTTGACTCATATGTATGTCGAAACAACAATGCTACAGGTAATCGTCGGCCATAACCGTTGGGTAACCGATTGACATCAGCCGATATATATATGAAAAAAAAAAGCAGACGAAACGGGAAGAATTCAGATTTTCAATACAACAATAGAAAATTGAAAACCAATCTTGTTTGCTCTCTGCGTCGCCGTCGTCTTCGAATCATAGCTCTGTATCCTCACTGCATCGTCTTCGTGTCTGTCTTTGTTCAACCAATTTTACGCATTCTTTATTGTTTTGGATACGTGAAGTTTATCCTGTTGCCATTCTACCATCTTTTTCTTTTTTTAAAAAAATTTTTTTTTTTTATCTAGATGCCAACACCCACAGGTTTAGGTTTCTCTTTTTTAAGTGGTTGGGAGCCTCTTGTTCCACTCCCTGATTACAGTGCTTCTCAGCTCTCTAATACTTATTATGAAAATTAACTTCAAGCACAGTTTTAACTGCATTAAATTCTGGTTTGCTAGTATTCAATATTTTCTGAATAATGTTTTTTTGCTTATTCACTTTGCGACTGTTATTTATGCAGATAACTTGCCATTCACAGACCAAAATAATCACAGACCAAGATCTCACAGACCAAAATAATCAGAAAAATAATCAAAGAAAAATATAACTATTTAAGACTCCATCAAGATATCTTCTCAAATCTCACAGACCAAAATTTCTCCATCGCATAATGTTACCTAAAGGCCTTGATTCATTGCCCAGTTGAAATGATTACCCGTAAAATCGCTTCCGTCAATAGTATATTTTTTTATTGTGGTGAAATTTTAAGTTTTTAAGGCGTTTTTTTGTTGCCGCAAAAACCACTACAAGAAAATGGGTTTTTTACGACTAGTGCTTTTGCGACAATTTTAATTTAGTCGTAAAAAGTCAACTTTTTGCACTCCTTTCGTTTTATTTCTGACACAAAAACCCAATGCTAAAATAATTTTTTATGACCAAATTAAATTGTCATCGAAAATAATCTAGATGGAAAAAACTAATTCCGACACCTTGATTTCTTTTACGGCGACATTAATTTGCCATTAAATGGTCTATCTAATATTTAAGTATTTTTTCCCTCCTATTTTTCCCCATTTACCCCCACCCTCAACCTGAGTCGTCTCCTACCTCCCCTAATCTCTACCTCTCTCGGCCTCCCTTGTGCAACCCAACTGTTGCAACCGTGATCTTCCAGCACCTCCACCATCACACACCTATAACCAAAGACTCCTGCTCCTTCGTGCCCAACCTAAAATCCCTCTGTCTCTCTACCTTCCTCGGCATCTCCCTCCCACTCTCTCTTTTTCTTCTTTTCCTTAGGGTTTTCTTCACAAGCCCTTGCCCAGCCGTGAGCCGCTAGGAACCACCCCAACAGGACCGAGGCACGGCTTAGCTGCTGATCTTCCCTCCTTTCAATTGCAAATCACACATCTTCCCTCTCCTTGTGACGATTTCTCTCTCTCTCTCTCTCTCTCTCTCTCTCTCTCTCTCTTTTGGTTTTCAACCTATCGTCGCCGCCGTGCTCTCCCAGCACCACCACGAGCCACCGTGGTTTCTTCCCCCCAACGGAGCCTTCCTCTTGAAGGCCTCCCCCTCTCAAATCTTCTCTCTCTCATTGTCTGTCTCTATATTTCTATCTTTTATTGAGCGCCACTATGATCTCCGCCACCACCAGTTGCCATGAAGAACCGGCAGCGATGCCTCAACCCTGTAGCCCTGCCATTTCCTCCACCCATGACCACAACCATTGCACCCAGTGGAGAACCTCGTGATCCTCCAAACAGGCCTCCCTCCACCATGACAACCACTAAAATCCACCCCATTATGAGCTTCCCAGCCACTAACCGAGACCATCACGGTCCTCTACTCCTTAGCCCAACACCACCACCCATGGCCAGCCTCCACCATAGTCCCTCTGCCTTTTTCCACTACCTTGGGCAGCCACATGGTACATCACAAGCAAGGCTAAACAATTAGACAGTAGCAGCACACAACATTTCCAGCCCCTAATCATGACATAATTTTTATCTCCATATCTCAATACTTATTATGCTTGTGAAGCTTAAATGGTGTTGTGAAAGGTGTTCTGTCAATTATTGTGAATTGTGAATGTGCTCTGTGTTATGAACTGTGAATGTGAAATGATGGGATGGTTGTGTAGTTTGTGAAGTGTGTTCAGCTAGTTTGTGATGTGTGTTATGCTTTATGGTGTTCTAAAAGGTGTTTTGCTAGGGCTGTTTAATCATATGCTGGTTAATAATTATTTAGGGTTGTTTATTGTTGTTAATATGGTCTATTGAGATATGTTTCCTTGGGGGTTAACATATTGCAATTAGCTTTAAATACTATATTGTTAAAAACTAGTCTAAAAGATTATTGTATATTACAATGATATATAGATAGACTAAGGGAAAGTTGGTGTGTTATAAGTACTATATTCATTGCTGAATGCTAATGAGTAGTGTTAATGATATTCCTTTCCAAGTAGCTTAGTCATTTGCTCTTTTAATGGTATTCTAGCCAACTACTTTTTTTAGGTTTTTCTATACATGGACATATTTGCAATTAAGTGTTTATTTAACAATATGAGGAGGAAAGATAATATATGTATGTTTAAAATATAGCAAGATTAATTATACTCAGTTTATTTAAGTATGCTTGTTTATTTAATTGTAAGAAGAAATGGATGCAGAAAAAATGTACTAAAGCAATCAACAACCTGATAGGTGATCCTTCCAAGATGGGATGCAACACATAGAATTTACTTGGGCAATTTTGACCATGTATCAATGAAGAAACGACTCTAGGATTGTAGTTTACCACATATGTAGTGTGCATAGCACATTCTGAAGTTGTCTGTATGATATATAGCATGAAGCTTGTGCACAAGAACACTAAAAAGTTGCTTGATTTGGAGTGTGTTAGGTATATTCTATGTATATATGTTTTTACTTTAGTTGACTCATATGTATGTGGAAAAAAGCACTCATGAACATCTTTTTGTGCATATGTAGTTTTCTCCATCTAAATGAGACTTCAATATTTTTAATTAGTTGATATGGATCTATGTACAATCTTAGACTTTTTCTACTTGGTCTATACGCATATAGATTGATACCTAGCAATTGCGTTTACATTTATTCCACTGCCATTGATTACTGATTGTAAAACAAATCAACTAGATTTTTAGTCATGAGCTTCCCATGGGAATCTTGCTCATATGATCATCAAAAATTCATGTTGAATACTAAATGTTTGATTCGAGTTTTTGATGATCAAGTGATTAATTTGAGGTTCATGAATTTTTTATCATGATCAATTTGACGGTGTGTAAAAATTAAATTGAAACATTAATGTTTATTTAAACCATTTTTTCAAATGTGAAATCTTCCTCAAATGCAACTAATTTTCAGTATGTTTCCCAGCATAAATGCAATATTGCTCTTTCAAATTATTTGTAGCCAACAAATTGTGGCAAAGAGATCCCAAAATTGTTCCATTGTGGCGGATCTTGTGTATTTGCATCATTTTGGTTATTGCCGAAATGTAATAAATGCATCATTAGTCCAAAGTATTTGTGACCTTATAGTTATCGATGGAAATAACTTAATTTTTTGCTGCCCTTTAATAGCTATTTGCGACAATATAGAGCAACACAAATATTTCATTTATGGCAAGTCAGCTAGTGCTTTTGCGATGGGATATATGGACGAAAATGAGAAGTCATTTACAATGTGGAAAAAATAGTCCATTTACAACAAGCAAATGCTTTTGCAATGGAATATATGTGATAGAAATGACGTTATTTGCGGCACTATTTTATTTTTGCAGTAGCTAATAGGGCTTTTTCCTACCTTGGAGTGTCTTTTGCATTGAAGTTGTCATCCTTTAGCGTCGACAAATATGGTCACAATGGAATTGATTTTTTGCGTCAATATTTCATTTCAAAGTGACTAACTTTTTTAGACTCAGTAGTACCGACCATCTTGCGTCGATTTGCAAGAGACGCTAAAACACAATTACGATGCTTAGAATGCTTTTTGCGACGATTTTAGGCTCTGCAAAAAATTGTTTTTCTTGTAGTGACTCTAGGATTGCCGTGAAGTTCCTCTTCATTCACAAAGAGACAATCGGTTGAAGGAAGAGAGAAGTGGAGAAAATCACTCAAGGAAACGAAAGAAAAAAGTTTTGTGGAATGAAACACAGAGAATTAGTCGAGGGAAGAGAGAAAGTGAGAGAAAACTGTGAGAGAATTCGTTGTGAGAAAGGGAGAGAACACGTCTGGAGGGAAATGAAAAGAGGCAATTGTACAGATTTAATGAATAAACTACACATTTAGTTCATGAATAGTGTCACGCCAAATATGACCGACCCTTTGATTTATTGTAGCTCAAAGCTTCAGTTGACGCCCTTAGCTAATCCAAAGCAGCACTTATAATGTGAAATGGGGTCGCTATTGCATCTTTGTAAGAAACTTGTGCATCCACCAAACCAAATAACAAAAATCCTTCTATGACTAATGTTTTCTTCAATTTGTTTTGCGATTGTCATTGAAATGGGTCTTCATCGATAAGATATTGCGTTACATGGCGTGCGGCTAAAATTAGTCCGGTCCAGTCCAATTATGAACTGTAAATAACTAGTGGGATTGGAAAGGATCATCATGGAGAGAGAGCTTAAAAACAATTGGTCAAATATTAGACTTCACCTCATTATCACATCAGATAATTAGTCAAGAAATACTCTGAATGAATATAATTATCTGCATTTCATTTGAAACGGATAGTAATAATTTAGTTGAAAAAATTATCAGCGTTTTAGTTCCTTCACTTATCAATATAATTAATTGTTTTTTTTTTAGTCATTGGCACGGTGTTTGAAAATGAAGATTCTAAAAAAAAATACACTAGCTAATTTAATAATTTCTAGACATTATTTATATTTAAGAAGATTCCGACACCGATTTGAGCATTCTCATTAGTTCAGGGAAAATTAAAGCTAAAATTACATATTTGTCTCTTACTTATTCTATTTAAGAGATATTTTTACATTATATTAGCGTCTATTAATCAAAATAATAATAGAATATTATTAATTTAATATTTTTGTATAATTTTTATATCTAATTTATTTTCTCATATTTTGGAATTCAAATCTATTGTAAATTGTATGAACTCAAGCATACACATATATAAATAATAATTAGTGATGCAACTATTATGTAGTAACAAAATGAGAGAGAAATTAATATAAATTATTCAATGGAGAGTGAATAGTAACCACACAAATATAGAGAGTTACTATAGCTAGTAAGCAAAATATTTCCTTTTACCTCTTCCAATGTAGACCATTTTAAGAGATTGTTAGTCAAATTTTAGTTTGCATTTACATTTAGCTAAGCCAATGTGAATGCTCTGAGGAGCCATCTTCAATTTAGAGGAACTATACCACAAAAATCAAAATCCTCACCAATCAAACCAATTTCTAGGGGTTAACAACAGTTGCATATATATATACACTAGCAGTGGTTTAACATGCAAAACACGTTTGCCACATTTCCCTAATTGGAAAAAAAAAATTCTTGAAAATAATGCGTCTAAACAACAAATAAAGTGTGATTCCTTATATGCAACACAGAATTTTGAATAATTGAATTAGTTGTTAGATCACAATCATCAAGATTGAAAGAGTACATAAGATTGATTAGTAACTAGCCTAATGCATAGGAGCATAAAACCTAATATAAGCAAGCATCTATGAATTTCCATCATTCTATACTTTAATAAGAAGAGTTTGTTCCAACTGCAGTATCTCCAAACATTTCCTTTGGGTTGATCATCTGTATGTGAAAAATCAATCACGATCACGTGTTATAGCTTTGCATGGAAGTTTTAGCTCTACAAATTAACCATATTTGACGGTAGAGATCAATGCATACATGTCATGTTATCTCCAACTATGCAGAAGATGTAGTGAGCTCGTATGAAGCAAATCCACCTTCCCTGCTTCTACATTTACAAGAATAAGAAAATATACTCAAACTATGACAAGAGAAGATACTTTCCAAAATTTGATCGCATGAACGAAAAATTATCTCACTATTAATAAAAATTCAACCACACTACTTGATGACCCAGGGAGCACTGAAAAATATAGAGTCTTTTATTCCTATTGTGAAGAGGGGGCTCAAAGAAATCAAGCTGCAGGAACCCCAGGCCCTTGGACAAACCTTAGTGTGGGCAAGCCCACAACCGTAAGCCCATCCGGAAAGGCTTTGGCACCGAGCTTGGATACGCCTAGAGTCCCATCCCAGGACTCAGTGACTTACCGAGCCTTGCCATGAGGTACCATGCAGACTACCCCACTGCATGCGGACGGCAGGACGTGCCCGTTCGTGGACACGTCGGACTCAAGGCACTTCGCATTCAATGCGCATGTCAGCAGACCTGACATGCAATGACACTCTGCCAGAGTCTGACTGAGCACGACCTCACATGCCACGACCTCAAGCGACAGTCTAAGCCGCAGATTGACACTCTGCCACAGCAGGGGAGAGTGGTGGCAGGTTAGGTATGACTTGACACTCTAGGCCCTCCCTTGGCAGAAGGGTCTGAATCATGTATAAATAACAGCCGTCCCTCATACAGGAAGGCTCTCTAAACCCTGAACAATTCTCTATAGTTCTTTAAGCTTTTCCCATCAAACTTTGGATTCTTCACTGACTTTGGTATCAGAGTGATCCTAGAAGTCACCGGAGCCCATTCTCCCTCCTTGTTGTAGGTGGTGTAGGATTGACAACTGTGGCATTGCTCGGGCTGCGAAACACGACCTCAACACATATGTTACTCTCACGTTCTTTCATCATTAAAAAGGCTCTTATATTTTGGAAGCCCAAAAAATATTATAATTGTAGAAAATCATTTTATCTAAATGATTTTAGTTAATTAAGAATATTATAAGATTTAAATATGTTAAAAACTCTAATTATTTATATGGTTTCACTCTCTTAAAAATATTTAGAAAACTTTCATCATTTATTTAATGATAAAAAGTTAGTATTTTATAAATTAAAGTTTATTTTAAATGTATGATATGATATTTATATTTTAATTATCTATTTTAAGTTAGTTTATTTTCAATGTTTCAACCTCCACCGTTAGATCAAATCTGGAGACTCAAGATGAAATGCCAGCTGTGTTGCTAATTGTGATTGATGCTTTACGGCTGCGATCTGTGTGCTCTAACGTTCCACCTTCTCTTTCCCCCACGTGATCATGTCGTTGCGCTCCATTAATTTTCTATATTTTTTAAAGCTAAAATATTATATATTTGTAAAACAATTACAAAATACCATAATTTAATGACCACATGGTCCCAACAAATTCAATCTTTCCAAAAATAAATTAAGAGGAATGCTCAACTACTATCCACTCTCATACTTTATATTTATAATTTTTTTATAGGGTGTGAGAATTTTTTCATAGGATGTGAGAGTATTTTTTATAAAGTATGAGATGTAGAATAGTGAATAGTAGCTGATGAGAAATTTGTTTCATAAAATAATATATACTATTAAAAATGAGCCACCTATAAGAGCATTAATAGTTGATTCAACAAAGTTTGGTCAAAATTTGGCTAAAGAATTCACGTTTATAAATTTAGCTAGCCACTTTTAAACAACACCAAATAACAGATTAAAAATATGTTTATCAAATTCTCAAAATCTATCATATTCTATTAAAAATATTTTTTTTGAAATATTTATTTATTTTAATTCTAATTATAATTTGATTATTTATTCGTTATTAAAAAACTACACATTAATTTTTTAATGTTGATATTAGATTTTAAAAGAAAACATTAGCATCAACTAATCATAATATTGTAGAACTAAAACTTGATTTTGGTAAAATATTTAGAAGATTTTAGAATACTTGACTCAATTTAAAAATCATCGGCTAGATTAAAATAAAGTTATTAGATTTAAAATGATTTTTTTTTTAAGAAATGCTATTTATTATCTCCACACCACACATTTCTTATTATTTTTTTTTTGATGTGTAAACACACATATTTAAAGATCAATATATATATGTTTAAATTGAATGGTAAAAATGAGAAATCACATATTACTGTATAGTATAGGAGATGATAAGTTGAATTTTTTTTTTCTATAATTCATTATTTCTACTTTTTAAAGTAATTTCTTTGTTTAGAAAACAAAAAATTATATAAAATTAAACTAGACACATGTGCAGGGCACGTTGTCCTTTCCTAGTGTATATATATATATATAGCCATAGATATTTTACAAATGTGGACATGTTATCTCGTTAGAAATTACTTGTACAAGTTTTAAATAGATAAATTTTATGTAATTAGTTAGTTTTTGTAAAAAAGTTGACTCATCTAAAGAAAATGTAAAAAAAAAAAAAATTTATTAGGAAAATGTATTTTTTTTATAAAGAACTTACATGCATGATACTTGTCTATTTAAGACTTTATCTCAGCCTCGACATATTATCCCAACAAGAATTATCAGGAAAATATCTCAAGCTAATGGGAAAGCACGTCATGATCCAACTCATAATCTGCATATATGCAGTATGTGCATTTTATATGGCGGAGCTAAAAATATACACAGCAAAGATGTGACATCGAAGAAAAACAAAATTCATGAGAAACTGTTTTTTTAAACTTTAATTTTAGCCATCCAGATTCTGAAAATATAGAATCCTAATTTGTATTCTTAATTTCATCTCATTGATCAAAAGCCTTATTCATTTTATCAATGCAACGAGAATTTTAAATTTAAAATGGGGTATATATATGCTTTGTGCAAGTTGGGCATGCATGGCCCAATTTAATTAAACAGCTTTGGATGAGCCATGCACGCATGTGGGTTTCTTGTACATGAAAATTCTATATTTGACTTGAAGATAATGGGAATTATTGACTTAGAACTTTGAAGATAAAACCCACTACTGTTTATAGAATGTGAAAAAGCAATCACAATATATATATATATATATATATATATAAATTCCTTTGCTCTGTTCTCCATTAATAATTACAAGAACTCGGCCTAATGAATCATATCACACGTTGGTAAAGCATAGAAGGGCACATCAGCTTAATTAACACTATCAGAACCTAGACTTGGGTAGCTCAACCCAGTACCCTTAGTCCAAGTTAACTCGGTCCCACTATCCGATTCCAACACGTGTCCACTAAGATTGTTATTGAACCAAGCGGCTTCGGCAACATGGAATGATAACACCTCCGTATAGGCATGCTTGCCGTCTGGATTGGTTCTCTCTGTCGTGTAATCTGCTTCCGTCTGTAGTTGCAATGCGAAGACGAGCCTTTCCATCACGTCTTTCATGGTAGGCCGTTGGATCCCCTGATCGCGCACGCAACTCTCTGCCACCTCCAAGTACACCTTGAAACACACGGGAGCTATCTTCCCCTTCAGATAGGGATCTATGATTTTGCCCATGCTCCCATTCTCAATGCATTTTTGGGCCCAATTGGCCAAATTCCATTGCTCCGCTTGCAGTTTGATATTTACTGCTTTTCGGGCGCATAAAACTTCCAAGAGCACCACGCCGAAGGAGTACACATCGGATTTCTCAGTCAGTTGTTGCCGTCTTGCGTATTCCGGGTCCAAATAGCCCCAAGTACCCTTTACTATGGTACTGACGGCGGTGTTATCTAGACCCTCTTTGGACAATCCAAAATCTGAAACCTTGGCCACCCATTTCGAGTCCAACAGAATATTGGTCGTCTTCACGTCACGGTGGATGATTGGCTTCTCCATGCCGGTGTGCAGGTAGTTCAGACCACACGCCGCTCCGATGCAAATCTCCAGCCTCTGTTTCCAATCGAGGGGGGCATTGTCAGTGTCATAGAGATGGTGGCGGAGCGTGCCGTTGGTCATGTAGTCGTAGACGAGGATCATCTCGCCGTCATCGTTGCAATATCCAATGAGAGAAACCAGGTGGACATGGCGAAGGTGAGAGAGCATTTCGATCTCTGTCAAGAACTCATGACGACCTTGCTTTGACTCCGAGTTCAAGCGCTTGATGGCCAGAGTCTCGATACCCTCGTCAACGAGACCCTTATATACATTGCCAAAACCTCCCTCGCCGATAATTAACTCTTTGTGGAAGTTGTGTGTTGCTGTTTTGATTTCTTGTAGTGAGAAGTGGTGGCATAGTTCTTCCGGCAGCGACGAGGCCTTTGACCATTTGGACTTTCCTATATCGGTGGAGCCCGAATTCTTGTCCTTCTTGCCAGTCCGGAAAATCAAGAATCCGAAAATCGACGCCACAATTAATCCGGTTACTCCACCAGCAGCAACGAAAATGGTCGTTCTTCTACTATTCTTCAAGTTGGTCGATTGTCTTAGTGGCTCAATCGTCGGAGGGGTCACTAGATTGCCGTTGGAAGGTTCGCTTACTTTGAAGATTTCGATGCCGTTCAAGATTGCATCTTGGTAAGAAGTCATCCACCTCTGCGGTTCTGCTCCTATAGCAATGTAGAGGTTCACCTTCTTGTCTCTTTCTTTAGTGAACATCGAAACGACGTAGTCTTTATATACGGGCACACCATTTCCACCACTCCAGTAAATCACGTCGGCACCTTCCTCAGCGGTTTGAGTTGCTATGAAAATACGGAACTTTCTGTCAGAGTCCTGGACAATCTCTGGCTGAAACTCGCAAAAGTGTAGCCTAATGAAATAATAAAACCCAGAATCAACGGGGAATTCCCAGGTTAGATTGTAGCTCAGGTTGATATCCGAGTCATTTCCCAGAGTTCGGGCAGTCCGATAGACATCTTCCGGTGCAGCGTACGCAGGTACTGTGGTAAAGCTTAGATTGATGGTGTTGTTGAAAGGTATAAAAAGTACTTTATATTCTTTCAAGTACTTTTCGTCCTGGCTCCAAGCCCGGAACATTCCGGTGTCTTCAGTGGGTGAGATGGAGCGCCCTCCAACATTGAATCTGTATACTGTCTCGAGAGCAGTGCTGTTCATGATGCTGTACCAGTTGCTCTGGCCAACAACAGAAAATCCTTGACCTTCCGCCGGAGTGTAATAGAGATTTGAAGGCATCGATAAGATTTCGATTCCGTTGATAAAAGCATAAGAATCAGAAACGGTCAGAGATGGAGTGAAGGTTATGTTCAACCTCTGATCTTCCTCAATGTTGACACAGTATTCTCTGAATATGGTATCGCGCGGATCCCCATCAGCATCTGCCGTGAGTGAAGTGTTGAAGTTGCTAAGAAGAGTAAAAGGACCAGCTTTGACGGAGAAGAGGGCTTTAGAGCGATCAAAGTCGGAGTACGAAGCTGGGTAAAAGTATAGTCGAATGAACTTTTGGCCGGAGGTGACGGGGAAATCGTAGGTGAACGTGGAGAGAGAGATGCGAGCTGTGGCAAAGGGCACTAGGGGAGCAGTGGGGGATTGTTTGGCTGCGATACGGGTCAGAGATGGGTGGTTATTCAGCAATTGTTCAAGAGGGAGGAATTTTAAATTCGCATCTCCGACCCAGGTCCGATTATCCAAGGCAGTTGAATTGCCAGAGGAGCCACAATTGAGGAGAATTTGGTCGATGGGTGTGTAAGGTGACGACGATTTAACGGAGACCGTGCATATAAGGTGGTGCAGCAAGAAGAAGATGACAAGGTAGAGAGGTGTAAAAGGAGGTAGGAGGAAAGAATTCCACATCGAGGCAGAAAGAAGCAAGTGAGAAGATCAGGTAATTGAAATGTGTTTTTCCTTTCTCTGTTTTGTGTGCGTAGGGGTGGTGTCTATATATAGACATTACAAAAGAATAATTTAAGAACACAATCGCATGAATGACTCGTAACAGAAGTCTTTCTTTTCGAAGTCTCCCACCAGCACTTTTATGGTTGTTAAGAACTCAAGCAGGCCCAAAGATACATGTAATCACGGATCCAACGGATAAAAAAAATGATAAAATCTCTATCAATTACTAAGAATCTCTCTTCCTACCCCATGCTGAGTGGGATGCATGCAGAGATATAGCTCATGTCGTTGTTGACTAACAATTTAATTAAGGAATTAAGGTCTCTATTTTTTTTTTTTTTTTTTTTGAAGGAAGGAAGGTGCCTATTAAAACTAAATTGCGTTCTCTACTGGAGATTCGTTGCCCCATTCGTCTTATTGTGTTGAGCTGTACCCAAATCAATGGCAATGAAAATACACAGACAAACAGACAAACCTCCCTTCTGGCTCAACTCCCTGCTAAAATGAAGTATGCAAGTTGGCCATAATTTTGGTCGGCTAGTTGGGAAAATGCAAAGAACCCGATAAATAAAACAAAATTAACAAATTCTTGTTCATAGGCAGCCACCCTTCAAGCTAGAAACATTTGGACAAGCATCCATATTAACCATTTATATTTTCATTTAACATTTATATTTTCACTCGGAAAGAGATTGAAAATCCAAGTTTTTCCAAATATGTTGGACAAAAATAATATTAATTGGTTAAGATATATGATGACCGTTGAAGGCCTGACAATGATATTGTTAAGTGGAAGAAGAAATTATATATATACGAGCTTAAAAGGCAGTAACTCTATTAAGACCCTGTTTAGATTGTGAAAGTATTTAATCTCATCATTATAATTTTTTTAAATTTTCACACAAAATATAATAAGCAATTCAATTTTTTTAATTTTAAAATAATAATATTAATATTTTATTAATATTCTATTCAACTTTTAATTTTTATGTGCAATCTCATGTTGTATGAATCTCTAAACTCATTTGAACTACTTCATAGATTTGTGTAAAATCCTCCTTACTACTTCTAGAGATTTGAACTCATTTGAGCTACTAGAGATTCTTACACAAATCCCCGATTAGCAACTGCTTGACGCGTGCATGGGATGGCGCAAACGCGTTCTTCTGATTGACGATGTCGGAGTTTTTAAGTGAATGTTTCTTGGTTTGAACCGTCGCCTACTGCGCCTTTGGTTTCTTGTCTGCTGAGAAGCCCTTTACTATTTGGGATTCTCACGAAGAAGTAGATAGGAGCCTCCATAAAAATTCTATATCTATAATATATAATAATCCCATATATTCATTTTACACTTGATACAATACTTATCAAATATGAAAAAGAATGATAGAATTACTGTAACTCATATTTTAGATAAAATTAATTTGACTAATTCAATGTCGGCCAAATATGACTGATTTTAACTAAATTTGAAAATTAAAGGTATTAGACAAGTCAATGACAATGCTCTCACACGGTGGTGACTTGGTTTTTGGACTGCAGCTAGGCAGCTAGTTGGGCACAATCAGGAAAGCCAAAAATCAAAGACGTTAACCATTCAGTTTTGATCCATACTGCCGGTACTCACACGGCGTCCCCGTGGAACTTTGAGTTTTATTCAACTTTAAGTTTTAGAAAGAGAGTACACGACAAAGTTTAGATTTGTTTTTTTGTTTTTAAATTCCACCGAGACGCCCTGTCAATCAGAAAACGTGTTTGTGCCATCCCATGCACGCGTCAAGCGGTCACTAATCGGGGATTTGTGTAAGAATCTATGAACTCACTTGAACTACTTCAGAGATTTGTGTAAAAACCTCCTAACTACTTCTGAGATTTGAACTCATTTCAGCTACTTCAGAGATTCTTACACAAATCCCCAATTAGTGATCGCTTGACGCGTGCATGGGATGGCACAAACGCGTTCTTCTGATTGATGACGTCGGAGTTTGTAAGTGGATGTTTCTTGGTTTGAACCGTCGCCTACTGCGCCTTGGGTTTCTTGTCTGCTGCGAAGCCCTTTACTATTTGGTATTCTCACGAAGAAGTAGATCGGAGCCCCCATAAAAATTCTATATCTATATATATAATAATCCCATATATTCATTTTAGACTTATACAATACTTATCAAATATGAAAAAGAATGATAGAATTACTGTAACTCATATTTTAGATAAAATTAGTTTGACTAATTCAATGTCGGCCAAATATGAATGATATTAACTAAATTTGAAAATTAAAGGTGTTAGACTTAAGTCAATGACAATTCTCTCGCATTGGTAGTGATTGGTTTTTGGACACAGCTAAATTTAAAAATAAAAAGGCAGTTGACTAAGTCAACGAAAATGCTCTCACATCGGTGGTGACTTGGTTTTTGGACTGCAGCTAGTTGGGCACAATCAGGAAAGCCAAAAATCAAAGACGTTAACCATTCAGTTTTGATCCATACTACCGGTACTCACACGGCGTCCCCATGGAACTTTGAGTTTTATTCAACTTTGAGTTTTAGAAAGAGAGTACACGACAAAGTTTAGATTTGTTTTTTTGTTTTTAAATTCCACCAAGACGTCCTGTCAATCAGAAAACGTGTTTGTGCCGTCCCATGCACGCGTCAAGCAGTCACTAATCGTGGATTTGTGTAAGAATCTATGAATTCATTTGAACTACTTCAGAGATTTGTGTAAAAACCTCCTAACTACTTCTGAGATTTGAACTCATTTCAGCTACTTCAGAGATTCTTACACAAATCCCCAACTAGTGACCGCTTGACGCGTGCATGGGATGGCACAAACGCGTTCTTCTGATTGATGACGTTGGAGTTTGTAAGCGGATGTTTCTTGGTTTGAACCAACGCCTGATGCGCCTTGGGTTTCTTGTCTGCTGAGAAGCCCTTTACTATTTGGGATTCCCACGAAAGATCGAAGCATTGAAGGGTGGCTCTTTCCTTTGGTATTCTGAGGCTTTGGAATCTGATTTTGATCTGCAAACTTCGACACTTTCGTCTGGTTCTCTTATGGATGATTGTTCTTCTCTCATTGTTTAGGAGACACAAATACAAACAAATAAGCAAACTTCCACAAATGTTGAAGTATAAGGCTTTTAAAGAACCAAAAATCAGGGATTTTGCTTTTTCAAAACCCCCAGCAACCAAATTTCCGACAGGGAGAAAGAATTTCAAGCGAGCTGGAGCTACGAAGACCAAATTTAGAGCAATTTCTCACTCCAAAGAAAACCCAGAAAATAATTATAGGAGCACTTTCGTTGTGCTTCAACTCCTCCGAAACATGAGCAGAGAAGAAAATAGGGGGAAGGATTTGAAAATAAGGTATTAAAAAAATGTTTGGAAAAAACAAAGAAAAATAAATTATACAATCAGTAAAGAATGTTGGTATTTTAGAACTAATTTATGCTATTTGGATAAATGAGTTTGTGATTTTTATTTATCTTTTAAAAATGTTTAAGGTATTTAAAAAATGTTTAGAAAAAACAAAGAAAAAAAATTATACAATTGGTGAAGAATGTTGGTATTTTAGAAGTTGGAATTAAGGAACATCACTAAATCGGTTTATACTATTTGGATTAATGAGTTTCTGATTTTTATTTCTGTTTTAAAAATCTTTAATGGAATTAAAAAAAAATGTATGATTTCAAAAATTGATTTTTATTTCTTTGAAGAATTTCGGTGTATCCTTCTAGGTATAAAAAAAAATCACTTGTTTTTGTGATTTGTATCTGTTCGGGTAGTATTAGGATTTCGTAAGCTACATACAGTCACTTTTGCATACTCTTCGCTCACTCCACTGATGTGATTGGCCAAAGCAATTATTTTATATTAAAAAAATGTAAGTAAACCAATCACATTAGTAGAGTGCGCAAACAATACACAAAAATGACTACACGTAAAATTTTATTTTGATATATTGTGATGATGCAACAAAAGAATTGAATATTGCTTTTGTCCTGACAAAAGGGAATTTGAATGATAAGATTTTGATAAAATGATGGGGGATTTGATTACAAAAACAAGAAATCTATTAGAAGCGAATTGTGAAGGAAATCCATCATTTTATCAAAATCCTCTTCATTCATATCCTTTTCTTTGAGAACAAGAGTTATTTTCTACAATACCTAAAGGGTTTTGATTACAAACACTTGTTCGTTAGATTTGTGTAGGGAGTCTGCTTTTTTTTGGCTAGAAGTTTATATTGCTTTGAGGTATGTATTTGTTTGATTTACTCATTTTTGGCATTAATCAATTAGGTTTCTTTGTTTGGTTTGTTTTTTTTTTTTTTTTTTGTTATAATGATCTTGGATGTGTCTTGATGTAGTGAGTCCTACTTTTTTGTCGTTGTTTGATGTAATTATTTTGATTTCTAGATTTCAGGGAAAAAAAAAACACATCTTTCAGTTTTTTTTTTTTTTTGTACGTTTTGGTACATATTCTTTTCGGCGTGAAAAAAAAATAGCTGTTTTCTTATCTCTCTTTTTGGTTACATTAATAGTTGGGATCGTTCTTTTATATATTTTGTTATTAATTTGGTTTCTTGGAACGTTTTTTTTTTTTAAGGGAAATTTCGTCATTTATTTATCAAGAAGAAATTTACATATATGATCGGATACATGCAGGTATATCCTCATTTCAACCATTTGGAACTTCACTAGTACATTACTACTGATACTCTCTACAAACAAACATTCAAGAGACTACACTCTATCTAAATAGAGACTCAACTTCTACAGACAAACCGTTCAAGAGAGGAAGTTCTTTTTTATTTTAACAATATGTACAATAAGAAAAACAAAAAAAAAAAAAAATTGATTAGAGTTTAGACCGATTCTGGTAGACTTCAGAATCTGTGATAGCGCGTGAAGGCAACAGATTTGTCTCTTTTCAGCCACACAAATCTGAAAGGTCTAGTGTGATGATTATGGTAATCCAGTGGTGAAGTAACATGCAAGGCACGTTAATCATGAAATAGACATAATTTTATATGTAAAATATTATAAGACATTGAATGACTTTGTTTTCTAGAAAGTTTGATTAAATCTCACATTTATCATTGTTTTTTATACAGGGGGTTTTGAATCCATATTTTCTTTTTGGAGAATCAGGTCATATGCCATCAGGCTCTTGGCAAATCATATTTATTATTATTCGACAATATAATAAATTTTTTTTAAATTACTTAATACCATCCTCGATACTTATGTTGATTAAAAATAAGAAAGATGACATAATACTCATTCCTTTAATTATCACTTTTTTAATACAAAAATGCTAGAGCTCCCAAAGAAGAGTCCCGAATTTTGCATCCCGAATGACTTGGAGTGACCCATGTGGCTCCTTTAATTACAAAAAAACCAATTTGAATTTAAAAAAAAAAAAAAAAACAACAACAAAAAAGGTCCTCTTTCGTGGGTCTCCCATCCTCTTTCAAATTTTTTTCATCCCTCCTGTCCCTCCCAAATCAAATCTCTTTTGTAGAGTATCTCATCCCGTTCAGATCTCTCCCAGTCCCAGAAATATCATCCTCTTGTAGATCTCCTCTGCTCCTTCAATGAAATGTCATCCTCTCATATTTCCTTTGTACATCCCGTTCCATCCATCCCTCCCTCACTAAAGGCCACGACTCCACCCTCCCTCCCAAATAAAAAATGGATTGACTCCCGAAGGCCCGGAGCATCACCATTGAGTTGAATCGTTGCCACCGTCACCTCCATCCCTCGGATTCGTGACTGTAACCTCACTGTTAAGCCACCGTCGCTCCATCCCAAAGCCTAAAACCCTAAGACCTCTGCCGCCTCCCCTCTGTTGGACTCCCTGAAGCCTGAGGCCAAACCCTCACCACTGAGCCTACCGTCGCCGCTGGTTGTTACATTGGTTCAAATCTCCATTTACGCCGTGGTCTGGACTCCCTCACGTAAAAACCGAGGTTGTTACTCTATATCTATCTATAATGGAATTTCTTCTTTGTTTTTATTTTTCTTGCATGAATTGTCCTTTGAATTACTCTATGGATTTATGTTTGCTAAGATATGAATCTTGCTCTATGCGATAGCTAAATCGAGCCTCGAAAATCCAGATAAAATGCAACGTTGTTTTGAGAGGCCAAAATATTATTCTTGCATATATAGAGAGGCCAAAATATCCCTTTTTGCATCCCAATTTGCTTTCACTTCCATAGCTCTTGGGTTTTTTCCATTGATCAACTGTCTCTCAGTCCTTCATGAATGTTGGTGATCTTTGTGATGAGTATGAGCTGAAATAAATTCCTTTAGTCCTTTGCTTGCAGCTTGAACCACCATTGTCCGGTCCTCAAAATTATTCTTACATATTAGAGCATTTCTTTTAATCCAAATCATTCTCATTATATATACCACCAAATCTGCCTCCGCATACTTCAACTTCCATTTTAATTTCTTCCATAGTTCCGAGAAGTCTATCTCTAGGTTGTATTTTCAACCCATTTCGACTTATTTAATATAGATTGGTTGAAATAATCTAAAAGATTGTTTTCCGATTAACACAATTTTATATCTTAATTATAAACATAAATTATATCAATTAAGCACATTCACGTCTAAATTTATAACAAAATCAATATCTATAACTATAATTAGAATTGTAAACTAATTTCTCTTTGTATATAATTAAGTTTATAGTAAAATCCAAATAACGTGTCTAGGTAAACAAATGTTTGGATTAAAACTTGATTAAAATTGGATTAAAATTTAGGAAAGTATTCAACTTGTGCCATTGGCAATTTGGCATTTAGAAAATTATAGAATGTATTTGAAGTGGAGAAAAACAGTATAGTTTTATAAAATTGGATTTAAATTTAGGAAAGTATGTAACTTGAAATACATTGGCAATTTGGCATTTAGGATGTTTTAGGATGCATTTCAAATGGAGAAAAACAGTTCAATTTATTAAAGCATGAATCATAGAACTGAATTGGTTTGGGTCTCTGGAATCATAGCATAAATCAAGTGGAGAAAAATTGGACCAGTTGGCAAATATCTTAATAGAACCCAAGCTAAGCAGAATTCTCAGACCCAACTAAAGAAATATCTCAAATCACTAGTTTCTTCTTCGTCTTCTATTTATATTTTCATTTTTCCCAATTTTGAGTCGAAAATTTAGCCCTTTAATGCTTGACAATCACCATACCGCATGCAACAACAGTACTATTCACTCCTTTTTATAGTAACTTGTGGCCCCTTCTCCATCTCACGTGGTTTTCTAGTGTGTGTTAGTTGCCTTTTTTGTTTATGTACTTACTCCAATCCCGAGAGAGAGAGATGAGTATAAAATTCGAGTCTTTGAGATCCAAATCATCTAGACTAGCATCTTGAAATATGTACCAAATTCTTGCAACATGTTATGAAAATTTTCAAAAGACCATAAGAGATGGAAGAATCTGAAAATTAAGATTGTCAATATTTTGTCAACTCCACCTTTGGCAGAATTGAGAGGTTCAAGACACGTTAACTTGGTTACTCTTGTTTGCTAAGTAGTGATTGGTAATCTTGTTTGCTAATATGGGTTCTTTGATTTTGTAGGTTGGGCATTCTTGATGGTTTTTTTTGTTGGTATGACTTGGAAATACCACCATATGATGAAAAGAGAATCAATCAACTAAAAACCAAACTTCAAAAGATACAACTAGCAATGGATATTGAAACAACTTGATATCGACTAGAAATAGAGACTGAGAGGCACAAGAGAAAACTTGAGAGTGTTAGTTTAGTTATAGTAATTTCAATGTTATGGATACTTTGTTTACGATTTTATTTTGGGAAATTTTGTGAAAACAATGTGACCAAGATGTAATTTGTTTATGATTTTGCATAAAGTTTTTTTTTTTTTTTTTTGGGCTAAATTTTCAGCCTTTTAATGCAAATCAGACCTTTCTTGTAGTTGTTTGATAAATTCTTTATTTCTTGGATGTGAAACGCATTGTCAATGCATTGATTCTAAGGTTCAAGTAAGACAAGCATAACCTTGTTTTCTTCCTCCCAAAGATATACATATAAGAGAAGTGCGTTTGCTGACCATTATGACATTACTAATTAATCAATAAAGGTAAGAGTACTACTACTACTACCGAATAAGGCTGGCAAAGCAACCAGGAGAGCAACAAATATATACATCATGTAATTAACATATATGAACCTGATCAAGTAAAAAAATAAGTTACCACCGATATAATCACCTATATTAGAACCACTAGAGAAAGATAAAGTTAGGCGGTGCATCAAATATATACATCCTGTAATTTACAATAGTCACATGTCATCTCCACCAAAAAATGAATCATCTACTAAATATGTATTACAGAAAAAAGCCATGGCCATAATGTTTGGAATTTACAATAGCCACATGTCATCTTCACCAAAAAATGTATTACAGAAAAAGTCATGGCCACAATGTTTGGAATTTACAATAGCCACATGTTATCTCCACAAAAAAATATGCCATCTCCACAAATAAGAATTCATTGAAGAAGCAATTGGTCTAATATGTAGAGCATTCGTTGTATATACTTGATCAGGTATGTACTGTGAGTGACATAAAAAAAATGTTAAAAGAGCCAACACACTAAAAATATGCCCCTAAACCATAATGTCGTTTAAAAAACCTGTGATGAAAGAGCAGCCCGTCCAATATCAAAATTATTTATAGTATATAATTGATCACGTGTGTTTTGTGAGTAGCATAAAAAAAATATGTTAAAAAGAACCAACACACTAAAAATATGTTATACCATAATGTAGTTTAAAATACCTGTGAGGATGGAGCAGTCGGTCCAATACCATAATAATTTGTAGTACATACTTGATCAAGCGTGTCCTGTGTGTGGCATAAAAAAAAAGTCAAAAAAACCAACACACTAAAAAATATGTTACACTAATAATATAGTTTGAAGTACCTGTGAGAAGAAATCAGTCCGTCCATCACCAAAATAATCCTTAGCAGTTGAAGGAGTCGTAAAAAAGGTTGGCGCATGTGTCCAAGATAGGGTATATCCACATTCGCTATTCCTTGTAGCATTAATCTTAGCCATACACCCTATCTTCTCTATTTATCTTGGCTTGAGAATATTGGCAGCCTTACTCTTTGATATGCCTTGTCGTGCACATACGAATGTTAGCCATCTAACATTCCCATCATCTCCTTGTTTAGAATTCCTTTTACACACCTCAAACCCCATCTGCTTACCATACTTCATATAATAAGACCAAACTTCTTCTACCGATGAAAATTTAATTCCAACCTTTGGCTCTTCAATGGTTTCATCACACTCATCATCTGCATGTACCACCTCATCATACTCATCATCTACATGTCCTACCTCATCACCCTCATAATTTGCATGTCCTACCTCATCACCCTCATTTTCTGCATGTCTCGTGTATGAATCCATTGCAAATCCAACCTTTAAATTATCTAAGAAGATTCAACCAAATTCAAATAAAGATTTAAAAAAAAAAAATTATGAGCTTGATATTGCAACCAGATTCATTTAAAGATTAAAAAAAAATTCTGGATTTGAAATTGCAAATTTAGCCATATTGGACCATTTTTTCAAGGCCTAACAATAGTATGCATAGATAAAACCAAACAATCATTACAACTCATTTAAATTTTTACATGGAAGAATTTTCAGTAATGTTAAATAAAAATTCATTGCGAAGAATGCACTATATATTTGCTATGATTAAGATGATTAAGGCCACCAACAGCGTTTCACCCATAAATGATCAACTGGATGATCGACACAGGTTTAATGCTACCTTATCAAATGCTCATATTCTCGTACATGTAGTTTCAAAGATTTCATATCAAATGCTTATGAACTTTCATGATTGTAAATGAGGTTGTATTGACAATAAAGATCTATCCAAATTAATGAAGATCCCAACTTAGATGGATGCAAAGTTCCACCAAACGATTTTATTACATCACATGCGTTGAACCATGAAGAGTTTAAATCTCTCCTAGAGTTACCTTTACTATGTTACCCAAGAGATATGAAATAAATATATTTATCAAAGAGTACTTCTAACAACAATTTTCAAAGAAAGAAATCCATATTTTTTTATGTAGTTAATAAATACGGGGGGAGATGACATGTGGCTATTGTTAAAGAGTGTAAAATGCAATAATATTTTTACAATTTTTACTCTTCAAGAATGACAATTTCTGTATCTAAAAATAAACTTCAAAATTAATTGTTGAAAATACAAAGAGCACAAATTGAAACAGTTGAGAGATGAAGATATTCTATCTCAAAAAAATGCAATATTAGATGGGGGTAAGTTCCAGATGCAATATTAGATGGGGGCAATATTTATCAAAGAGTACTTCTAACAACAATTTCCGAAGAAAGAAATCCATGTTTTTTTATGTAGTTGATAAATGCAGGGGGAGATGACATGTGGCTATTGTAAAGAGTGTAAAATGCAATAATATTTTTACAATTTTTACTCTTCAAGAATGACAATTTCTGTACCTAAAAAAAAACATCAAAATTAATTGTTGAAAATACAAAGAGCTCAAATTAAAAGAGTTGAGAGATGAAGAAATCCTATCTCAAAAAAAAGCAATATTAGATGGAGGTAAATTCCAGATGCAATATTAGATGGGGGCAATATTTATCAAAGAGTACTTCTAACTCAAAGCTCATAAATCCGGTGGGAGCAACACCCATGTACACTCAACCAAACATGAATCTACCAAACTTCAGCCTAGTCTGTCTCAACGCAATACAATATTGTCTTTCATTTCATAAAAAAAATATAATAAAATAAAAAAATAAAAATTCAAAGAAAGAAATCCATGCTTTTTTATGTAGTTAATAAATATGGGGATCTCCTCTAGCGATGGAACCCAGAATAAGCTCTAGTTCAGATTTAAAAGCAACATCTTCAAAAGTTCATTTGAAAAGAAAAGCCCTTAGCCCACGCCATGGTCTGGTACCGTAACTTCTTAGAAAAGCCCTTATATATAATATTCTACCCAACATATTTGGTAATAAATTCTTAGAGCGATTGTAAGAGGGAAGAAATGTTATTTACCTTTCTGATCCTTGGGGAAGTGAGGCTGGATGGAGGGGAGCTACAAGATGACACCGGAAATTGAGGGCTGCTACCGCGCGGAGTGGAGGTTGGTGCCGAACGGAAGGAGAGGGAGATGGAGAAGGAGAGGGATTCCGTTGGTTTGGGTTTTGGGTCATCTGCAGTAAGGGTTTCGGGTTATCTGATTTCAAATGATTTTTTTTTAATATTAAATAAATTGCGTGGCATGCCACATGGCATAACACGTCATTCGGGAGAAGTTTTCGAGATAAATCTTCGACAGCTGTAGAAGTACTCTTTTTAGTAGGACTTTCATTACTGTAGCAGATATTGATTATAAGATCTTGTCTGCCATTTCTCAATTTCTAAAAGTTTTAGAATGCAATGTATTATTTTCATTGTTTTGAGTGCAAAATATAAAATACTTAGTTTTTTAAAATTATATTAAACTATTTCGAGAAGGTTTTGATAGTGAGTTGAGATGAGATGTATTGAGACAAAAATTGAAAGTTGAATAAAATATTATTAGAATATCATTTTTTAATATTATTATTATTTTGAGATTTGAAAATATTGAATTATTTATTGTATTTTGTATGAGAATTTGAAAAAACTGTAATGATAAGATTAGATGAGATGAGTTAAAAAGCTTTTTGTATCCAAACTTTTTTTTTTCCTTTCTAAATCTTGTATGTGTTCTCCAAAATTGTAGCATGTGTGGAAGAAGATTGATTTGATTTTCAAAGAAATCTAACAATCTTGACATCACGTTTTAAAAACGGATTTGGAGAGGCAAAGAGCTTAGAAAACAAATTAAAGTGATATGGAAATTAATCCAACATCAAATAGTTTGCCATTTGACATAGTGATTTATCTTCAAAATTTAGCTTTATAGGTGGCCCATGGATTATAAAATTACTCATATCTATGGTAAAGGTAATGTTGCGGCTGATTTCTAGCTAAGCAGAGTGCTGGGAGTTTAAATACGGAATGGTTTGATGATAGAGATACTTTATCTAATCAGTTAAGAAGCATTTCCGTATGGACAAAATTGATTTTCCTTATTTGAGATTATCAAAGTGAGATGTCTGGTTGTAACTACAGTTTTCCTCTACCAGAAGTAATGCTATCAAGAAAATTGAGATACCGTACTTTTCTTAAATAAAAAATAAGAAAAAAAAAAATTGGCCCAATATCTGCTCCCTTTCTACCCTTTTCTTCTCCTCCCTTTTTTTTTTTTTTTTTTTTTTTTTTTTTTTTTTTTTTNTGTGGATAAACTGTTAAAGACTATTAATGGATACAGCCAGATTCATATCAAGATTGTATAACACATCTGCGCATTATAATATATAAAAAAAATAACATACAATATTTTTTCACAATCTTTTACATAATCACGTTTTAAATTATTTATCAAGATTGTATAACGCATGTTTTAAATTTTCCGACAGCTAAATATAATTATTAATAATCAGATATTTTTATTTTTATAATTTATTTTAAATGATGGTCATTTTTTTAGCATTTGTGTTTATATGTGTTTTGTTTTTTAGAGAGCAAATGCACATCGATACACTTGGGGCACGGGATTCAAACAAATTGCATTATTTTAAAAAGAAAAATGTTATAAGAAAGTCTTACACCGCATATCTCCATTTAACTAATATATGATTTGTTATTTTTTATCTTCTATTTAAATTAAATATTAAGATAAAATGATAAAAATGATAAGTCACATATTAATTAGAAAAAAATATATAATATAGTACAATTTTTTTCTAAAAATAATATAATTTTATAAAAATATCTAATTATATAAAAAAAATTATGGAAAGGGCTACGCATACTGCCAGCTTCAAAGTTTCACGTGATCCACGCCTGGCATATATAGCAAGGTATGCTTTGCTTGACCATCTGTCATCTACGCCTTTACGTTAAATTTCTTTTTTATTATTTTTAAAGTTATAGGTGGGTTTACTTGAAAATAAGAAATAATATTTATAATTGTGAAATGTTCAAGTACTTCATAGTTTTTTTGAAAAAATATATATATATAATTTATTGGATTAAAAATTAATTTTTTTAATACTAGACCTAATTCTTTTTTTTTTTTTTAATTGTGATGCACCTATACAGTCCACGACTGTATTTAAATTAGATCTCAAAAATTGATTCGAACAATATTTATTTGATAAATTTATAAAATAATGATGAATAATAATAATATTTTAAGCTTGGTAAAAGGCCACGCGGCCTTTGGCAGGGACAACGGGACAAATCTTTGGACCAACGTATGCCGGACAAGTAGCAGTATTTTTCTTCTATTAGCGCGGTGTTTGGGAATAGATAATTATATTTCAAATAACTTAAGAAAATATTACACCAATTTGATAATTTCTAAAAATTATTTATGTCAAGATGATTAATCAAACCATATGGAGGTTTAGATAAAAAAAATATTTTAATTTATTTTATTTCATCATTATAATTTTTTTAAATTCCTACACAAAATATAATAAATAATTTAATTTTTTTAAATTTCAAGACAATAATAATATTAAAAAATATATTTTAATAATATTTTATTCCACTTTCATCTCAACTCACTATCCAAACCTTTTTTTTACAGCCATGCCACCAAAACCAAAATCCTCACCAATGGAGCCAATTCGTAGGAGCTAACAGCAGTTGCATAATATATATATAGGGAGGGGGAGAGAGAGAGAGAGAGAGAGAGAGAGAGAGAGAGAGAGAGAGAGA
>QEOT01003245.1:302600-345946 GCA_003123785.1 Pterocarya stenoptera
AAAAAATATTTTTTAATGATATTTTGATTTATTTATATTTTTAAATGTTTAAAATTATAAAAAAAAATACCAAATACGTACCTTTATCGAGACCCATCCTCGAGCTACACCCACTGTGGGTGTAGCATGAGTATTTCAACTATTACTTATTACTTCGATCCCTTGATTATTGGATCAGATTATGATTCACTCTCTCTCCATATTCTTGACAACAGTGAATTAACCTTTGTTCTTGGCATTGCGATGGATTTCCAGCTTGATTTGCCCTCAATCTAAAATATCTTGCAAGTAGCTGGAACCAATTTGAAAATGGAAGCAAGTTTACTCTTTAAACTTTCAAGCTGGAACTTGAGATTTTTCCACCTCCAGTTCTGTCCATTTTGTCGTCTTTTGTATGTGTTACCCACCTATTACCTTTCTTAAATCCATTGATTCCATGGTTTTTAAATGCGGGTGGTGACCGTTGAAATTAAATAAAAAATTTTGTTTAAAAATTTAAAAAAATTGTAATGATTAGATGAGATGGAATGAATTAAAATGTTTTCTAAATCCAAACAAGACTTGTAGATAAACGGTTTGGATTGAAATGAGAGTTGAGATGAGTTGAGATGGTTTGTGAATAGTAGAATAAGATATTTTATGAATATTAGTTTTTAATATTATTATTATTTTAAGATTTGAAAAAGTTAAATTATTTATTATATTTTGTGTAGAAATTTAAGAATATTGTTTTGAGATTTAAAAAAGTAAGAATATTTTGTATGAAATTTTGGAAAGATCGTTTTGGGATTTGAAAAAGTAAGAATGTTTATTATATTTTAGTGTGAAAATTTGGGAAGATTTTTTTGAAATTTGAAAAAAGAAAATATTATTATATTTTGTATTGGAATTTAGAAAAGTTGTAATGATGAAGATGAGATGAGTTGAGATGGGTTTTGAAAGCAAACAACCCCGCTAGGCCCAGCCATTGGGGCGGGACTCACTAGAAAACAAAGTATTAGAGAAGAATGAGGGACAAGAATGGACTAAGGCATGAAAAGTGTAATTCATGAGAAAATAATGTCAAGAGAGGAAAATTGAGGATTTGACATAAAGTAAGGAAAAACAAGGTGTCAGGAGGGAAAAATAGGGAAGTAACTTAAAGCGAATAGGGGCAGGAGATAAAACCTAAGGATTGCAGACCTTTGGTTTCGGGACAACTTCGACTTCTTCTGATTTTTTTGGGTTCTACTTCGATTTCTTCTTCAACCTGAAGGTTTAGAGAGAACTTCTTCACCAGCGAATAGATCTACAGCTTCCATTGTATAGTGAAAAAGGAGAGGTTATGAGAGACTGCAAACAAGCTTATTATAGTAGAAACTCCTCTCCCCAAACCCCCATAGACGTAGGCCTAGTGTCAAACCACATAAATCTGTGTGTTCATCTCTTTATTTTCTTTGCATTTCAATATTGTTCATCGCCATGGATGTACTAACAGACACCATACAGCTGTACCGGATCACTACATAGGGCTCCACACAACACCGATCGACTCCCAACTTTGAAGACTCGAGTTGCCGGAGCTTGGCCCAAAGGCGTGCAAAACACGACATTAACATTGAGAATACCAAATGTCCATGCTCTAGAACTACCTAATAATTACTCTTCGACTAACCTGTGCACCATACATTCCCCATTTCTACCAACAAAACCATGTTGAAGCATTCACCAAGGCACTACCCCTACTGTTGTTCCCTACTTAGACAACACTATTTCGGTGGTTATATGAATGATTTTGGACTCAACCTAGTTTGGGTGTCCAACTACTCTAAGGTACTCTGAGTAATTCTCGTACGGATGGGAATACTCTTCCATCCAAATGAGAAATCAATATTTTCAAACACGTCCAGACCCATGTGACTCTACTCTTTCGAATGAAGGACTCAACGCAAAAAAGATTCCGCACATGAACACCCCAAATTGTCCTTCGTACAACTATTCTTCTTCCCCCCAAATGACTCCATCAGCTATGGAGAGAATCCCCCCACAGTGAACCACAACACCACCGTACCCTGACCTCTCTCTCTCTCTCTCTCTCTCTCTCTCTCTCTCTCCAATGCTATTTCCTGTCTTTCCCTTTCTCTTTATGGAATAGCCGAACCTTTCAAGACTCCAATCGAGGTGAATCTCTCCATCGTGATTCGCTACTTCATCACAGAATGCATAATCCATGCTCCATCCCATCTCCACTGAACAGAGTCCTCTACCACTAGGTTTTGGCAGGATACCTGTCTGGGGTAGATTCGAAATCTCCCCTGCGTGAAACAATCCCTCTCAACCCATGCCCTAGAAATCATTTTTCCCTACACTATAAACCACCCATGGCCAAAGCCACATTACACACCAGCCAATTAAAGTCTAGGGCTCGAAAGTAACAACACTCAAGATTTGCAGCCACCACATTATTCATCACGGGGCCTTAAACGCGGTCCTTTAAGGTAAGAAGAAATCCAATCCCATATCTACTTTACTGAATGTTCTTCTGTGGGTAAGGGTGGGCAGTGGGGCCCCGCACCCCGCTGCACTGCCCCGCCCCCACTCATGCGGGGTGCCATTTCATTTTGTCTTAAACTTAAGCCCCCTCCCCCCGTCTTCGTCACTCTTCTCAAACTCTCGTTGCACTCTCAGTCTCTCTTTCTCCCAGACTCTTAGTCTCTCTCTCTTTCTCTCTCTCTCTCGCACGACTGCATGAGCACCACCCTTCATTTGTTGCACCAAACTCCAAAGGTAAGACTCCTAGTCCTTACTCCGGACCTCGAAAGGAATTTTTTTTTTTTCTTGAGTTTTGGATTGGAGATTGGAGGAATGATGAGTTGAATCGAAGATGGAGGATGTGAATGATTATGAATTTGTGTGTTATGGATTCTGATTTGTGCATGTGTTTGAAATTGATGTCGCCTCTTCACTATGATTGATTTTTTTTTGTACTTTCTAGGTTTTCGGATTTGGAACCCTAAATTAGTTTAGGGTCCAAATCCAAAACCCTAAATAAATTGATTTAGTTTAGGGTTCCAATCTGAAACCCTAAACCTAAATCAATTTAGGGGTTCAATCCGAAACCCTAATTTGATTTAGGGGTTTCCCCTGAAATTTCAATTTAGGGGTTTCAATTGAAACCCCTAAAATGTCAATTTAGGGTTTCAATGAAAGCCCTAAATTGAAATTTCAATAGAAAACATTTTTTTTAATTGTTTGGTGTATTATTACGGTTTTTTTTTTTTTTTAATTTTTATGTCATGTGTTGGCTTTGCACTTTGCCTTGTTTAATTTTATAATTTTTTGTTGTGTTGGAGAATCAGGAGTGTCTTCTCAAAGGGATTTCAATGATAGCTCCCTACCCTAATCAGTACCCCTGCCCTAGAACCTAACCCTACTGAGCCTACTCCAACCCTGAGAGTACACCTTGCCCCTCCCCCAAGCCCACACAGGGCAAGAAACTGTTTCCATAGTTTGGTCTCACTTTACCAAACTAGTGGGTGGTGACCCCAATAACCCCCAAGCTAAATGTAATTACTATGAAAAAATAAATGGATATCACTATAGGAAACATAATACATCCCAGTTAAAGATCCATTTAGAGGAACAATGCAAGAAAGAGTCCAATATTAAGACCCTTACTGGAGAAGAGTCAATCTAGACTAGATATTGAACAAAAGAAAATGGGGGATGGGAGTAGTAGGGGTCTAACGTTAAAGGGGTTTACGAAGTATAATCCCGATGAGTGTAAAAGGAAGGTAGCTCGTATGGTTATCATAGACCAGCTACCGTTTCAGTTTGTGGAGGTGAGAGGGTTCCAAGAACTTGTCCAAGGATATGAAAAAGATGAACAAAAAAGATAAAGATGTTTTGAGAGGCTAATTGGCAGGTTTGGTAGTTTGCCTCACTGCCGATACTTAGACTTCTATCCAAAATTTCAATTGCATGTCTTTGACTGTCCATTTTATTGATTCTGATTAGATTCTTCACTAAAATATTATTAAATTTTGTCAAATAGCTAATCACAAAGGTGAGGCGATTGGGAGGATTTGGAGGCCTCAATAAAGGAATGGGGATTGGCACGGGTTTTGACAGTTTCGATTGATAATGCATTGTCTAATGATGTCGCCTTGGAATATCTGAAAACTTATTTTAGAGAGGCAAATAAGACATTCTTGGATGGTGAATATTTGCATGTTAGATGTGCTGCACATATCTTGAATATAATTGTGGCTGAGGGGTTGAAAGATGTTGATGACTCGGTTGCACGGGTTAGATTGGCTGTAAAATTTGTGAGGTCTTCTCTTTCTAGATTGGAGAAATTCAAGGTTGATGTGAAGACTGTGGGCATTACATCGAAGAAAGGTATTTGCACTGATGTTCCTACCAGATAGAACTCAACCTTATTGATGTTGGAGGCGGCTCAAGAATATAAGGTAACATTTCAATTATTGGGTGATAAATACATTCAATATGTCAGATACTTTAATAGGCACGGGGGCTTAGGAAAGCCTAATAATGATGATTGGGAGGTAGTTTCTACTTTTGTTGATTTTCTCGAATTTTTTCACGATGCCACATTGAAGTTATCTGATTCTTTGTACCCTACATCACATGAGTTTTGTCAACAAGTATGTTGGGTGAAATAAGAATTAGACAACATGTGTAGGGGTTCCAATATAAGGATGAGGGGGATGACATTGACCATGAGGGTCAAATATGACAAGTATTGGAGAGATTTGACTAGACTAAATATTTTGTTATATGTGGCTATTATTTTTAATCTCTGCCTGTAATTCAGGCATGTTATATGGTTTGGGACTTGCACACGATCGGGCATGGGCTGATCTTATTGGTGATATGGCCTGAGATACCCTGGCTAAATTGTATGATGAGTTTAATGCAATTAAGGATGGTATTGCATCTACTACACCTACACATACCCCAACGCCTCCTCTAGACACCAGACCAGAAAAGAAGCGTAGATTAGCGTGGACTAAGACCCTCACACAGAATATCAAACTAGTCCATCAATTTACGGAGGTGGTTTTGGAATTAAACAACTATTTGTCAAGGGATCTTATTCAAGATGATGACAATTTCAATATATAAGTATGGTGGAAGGCGGCTGCAAAGAAATATACCATCCTTTCTAAGATAGCCTGTTGTATCTTGGCCATCCATATTAGCACCGTTGCCTCAGAGTCAACCTTTAGTACCAGAGGACACATATTGGATTATTTCAGTAATTCATTATCTCCTTCAACTGTGGAGGCATTGATATGCACACAGAGTATGATGATGGGAAAAGATATTCATGTTCCTAATGTTTTGGATTTTAAGGAGACCAACGAGGAGGAGGGTGGTGATCAGTCTGGATCTGGACCACCTGGTAATTATTGTTTTTATTTTAATATATTTTGATTTATTTATATTCATTTCAATTTCATTGGTATTAATTTTAATATTTATTGTTGTAGCAACACATGAGATGATTCAGAGTCAAAAGATGTCTACCTCCCCTACAATATGAGTATGTGCTCAAGCCTCAAGCCTCAAATCTCAATTATGTATTCAATGATTTGTAATGCTGATACAATGTCCCTTGGACACTTTTATATTTGTAAATTGTAATTTTGTAATTGTTTAGCCTTCCAATTTTGTAATAAGTTAGTTATTATTATTAGTTTTTTAGTTTATTAGGTAGTAGATTAATAGTATGTAGTAGTACTTCATTTGCTCTAAATTAGTAAATTTGTATCATGTATATATTATTTTTATTCATATAATTGTTTTTTTAATCTGATTTTTTAACCTTTTTTTTTTTTAAACTTCTAATTTTATGGGCCCAAAATGGCCCAGAACAGCTTTTGGGCCATTTTAGGCCCATGTCAATAGTTTATGGGCCAAAGGCCCAGTAGGGAGCGAGGGGGCGGACGGATTTACCCCCCCCCCCCCCCCCCNGGGGGGGGGGGGGAGGGATTTTCCCCCCCCCCCCCACCCGCACCCCGTTATTTGGGATCAGAGGATATTATATTCATAAGAATCAACCTTTGAAATATTTTTTACTCTTTGGCTATGTACAACTAGAAACATATAGATTAGAAACCACATCTCTTATATGAGCACATATATATTAGAAGCCACCGACACCCACATTCACCTCTACATTGTTCTCTCTAAATGTTTTTAGGTCAGAAATCTAGGCCGTGAGATTGGTACTTGTTGTTTATAGAAATATTTATAGTTGTTGTAAATACATTCAAAAGATGATAAGATAACATAAAAACATTTCTGCCTTATTTCAAAATTCAAGCGTAGTATTTTTAAAATTCAAACCCTCGAATTGGTTGCTACAATTGATGTTTATCTTGAGAGATGCTTGGCTGAGATAGGTGAAAAAACATTAACAATAGCTGGCTTATCCATATTGTTTGCTGTTGCTTTTCTGCTCAACTAATACAACTAAACCAGAACCAATTTTTTTGACATTCAAACAATATAAAAAAAATTCATATAACAGTCCTCTTGAAGGTGAAAGCAAACCTTAGGACAAAGCACCAGAAAATAAGCTTTTATCTCAACATAAAATAGATTTCTGTCTTCAAACCCCAATCTCGAAAGACATCCTAGACAACAATATTTGCACAAAAGGTTGGAAATGAAATTCCATAAGTTTAAATTCCATTATAAATATGCCAAAACTTTTAAAATCATCCCCCAAATTGGCAATTTCAAATTTGTAGTACAATACATTTTAACAAATTTGTAATAATATCTAGAAGGAGCGGTATTTTGTACTGATGAAATGTTTGAATCACACATTATTAATATTTTTTTTTATTTTCAGGTTATAATTACTTGGTTGATTCTGCATTTTCGTGCACGCGAGGATTTATGCCCCTATATCCCAAGATGCAGTATCATAGGTCTAAACGCCATGCCAGTAGTTCATTCCATGGATATCAAAATTATTTTAATTATCACTATTCTTCCCTCCAGAATGTGATTGAGAGCACATTCAGTGTGCTAAAAAAAAGGTTTCGAATTTTGAAATCAATAAACCCATACAGGCTAACACGGTAGCGATATATTGTCATTACATGTTGTGTCATGCATAACATTATTCAATCTATTACAACGAGTGATAAGATATGGTGTAAATTTACCAATCCGGATCTTTATGAAGGACAGGCTATTGAGGATAACCCAGATCATTTGTTGCATATGCCTGACATGTCATCTACCTCAGCACAAGCCATGGCTGAAACTAGGGACTCTATCACACTAAACATGTGGGCACATTGGGAGGCCCATTGATACTTGCTTACATTTTATGATATTGTCTGTTTTTTTTTTTTTTTTCGTACGTGTGGAACATGTTTTGGAATTTCTTATGTTTTGTATGTTTTGGATTTTTGCCTATATGAACTAATTCTAATTTTTATTACAATTTCGAATGGGTTTAATTAAATAAGTTTCGGAGTGAATAAAAATGCGAAATAGCGCACCTGCGAGTTGTCATCATAATATACAGCCAAAGATTGATTTTACAAAATTTGATTACAATAAATTTTGGTACGAATAATTTTTTAAATCAAAATTCATCATTATCATACTTGTTAAATGAGAAATGCAACTGATGTTGAAATTGGGTGAAAATAGATGTAGAAGATCGAATATTGGCTTTTATATAAAAGCACATATAGGAGAAAAAGTTTATAATGGGGGAGCATGAGGACGTCCCTGCAATTTCAAATGGGTTTAATTAAAAAAGTTTCAGAGTGAAAAAATAAATTCCGAAATAGCGCATTGGAAACAGAACATAATATGATCTGTAAAATGAGCTGTAAAATATTGTAAAAGAGTTGCAGGTATTTTAATCAAGTGGCATGTCATTTTACTTGTAAGTTGGTATGAAAAATATACCTTTCTACTACGAGTCCATCTTCTAACCGGACGTGGTGCAAACACCATGTTTACACCAACTAATGAGATGATGACAAGTCAGCTTACATTTTATTTTCAAATAGACATTGCCGCACAGGATTTCTTCCCATTTCTAGCTACGGCCCTTCCTACTAATACAGAAACCTATATTTTATTCGGCCATCGTTGGCGCCCAGTGAGCTCTAACACCAGTGATTTGGCGTTGTAGACTACCTTATTTACCACACTGTATTCTACATTCAATGTTTATCTTACAAAAAATCGCACTGTATTTTATAAATACAAAAATCATAGCTCTACCCAAAATTTCTCACACTAACATTGGAAAGAAATTCGATGAAGATTTTTGAAACCGGTAATCGCAGCTCCGTCCAAAAACTTTTTGGTAGACTAATGTAAATTTACATTGGTAAGAAATGGAGGAACAACTAGTATTGGGTTGTGCTTTTGATTGCAAAAGACTTCGTGCGGAGCAACCAATGTTCGGTGGTGCCCTGTGAGCTGAACAACCTAAAGTTCCGAAGTTCCTAAGTGGAGAGAGAGAGAGAGAGTGAGCAAATTTGTTGTAATTCACTTCTTTTTTCAATTCTAAAACAAAACCCAATGAATCTCGGCCTAATGATAATTTTGTCTTCGATTTGTCTCAAAAGAAAAAAAAAATAGAAATTTCAGAAGAAAAGCCGACAAGGAAGGAATGAGAGAGAGAGAGAGAGAGAGAGAGAGAGAGAGAGAGAGAGAGAGAGAGAGAGAGAGAGAGAGAGAGCTCGCCGGTGTTGTAGCCAGAACGAATTGAAGCAATAGCGACAAATCGAGGAGGAAGGAAGAGTTGTACGTGTAAAAAGGCGAATTACACCACGTCCGTTTTGAAGGTTTTCTCTTCTACTTTACTGATATAGCAAAATTTGATTTATAAGAAAAATTCAAATTATTGTACGTATATAATGTGTTGTAAAGAACTTCAAATAAAATAATTTTTAGATTCAAATTCAAAATTGGCTTTAAGTTGATAAAGGGAAAAAATAATTTAGTGAAAAAAAAGAAGGAAAAATTCTCTGTAGAGTTTATTGTAGGCGAGAAATTTACAAAGTTCGTAACTTTTTGAGTCATACGTACACAAATCAAAATTTTCATGGATGTCGAGCTAGTTGGCCTACCAACTCAACTAACAATTGATCAAGAATTTCTAGCTCAAAATTTGCACCAATACCTTCCAAATCTCCATGATTTCCCATTCCCCTGTATTCCCAATTTGATCCAACCAATTCTGCTCCAGTCAGTCTCAGAATCTCAACCCACATTTCCTCGTAGCTTTCACTGTGACAATCAGCTTTCTTCTTTGTGCCTTGACATTTGCCTTCAATTTTCTTTGTTCTTGGCTCATCACCAATCAAAGTTCTGTCCTTTACTGGAGATGGTTGCTTGCAATTCTCGAGCTCCCGCGACAACTTTCTTCGTGACTTTGAATCGGCCAAAGTAGAATCTTGTTCTGTCAACAAATAATTTGCGTCAGCAATTCAAAACATAAAGTTCTTGAATTTCCAAATTTAATGCAAAAAAGAAAAGAAAAGAAAGAAACTTCTAGTTAAAGAGACCAGATGTCGAACCTGATGTTGGAAATGCAGGATCAAAAAGGAAATGACCAGAATCAAGAACAGAAACCGGGCTCGAATCTTCAGAGCTAAATTCGGATTCCACCTTTTGAACCACACAAGGATTTATTTTCTTCTTCTTCTTTCTTGGTCTCCCTCTATTCAAGACTTCCTTGTGGTTACTGGGTATGGGCGTTTTTACTGCTTCCATGGCTACATGTGCTTTTCCATTGGAGCTTTTTGAAGGAGATGGAGAAATAGTGGAGCCTTTAGCTTTTCCGTTATTGCCTACCTTAGCAAAAGGCTTATCAGGGATTCTCTTACTGCACTTCTCCCGCTCTTTCAAATTATCTAAGACCTTCTTCTCGGATTCTTGCTCTCCTTTGTAGCAGTTGTTGTTCTTCATCTCCTGCAGCCTCCCTGCTTTATTTTCGACGGTTTTACATCTTTCTGCTCTTCTCTGCCTTAATTCTCCCAAACCCAGTTCGGATTTTCTCCCGTTTGATCTAAACTCTTTACTTCCACCTCCATTTTCGAAGCTGAGTATAAGGAAGTTTTCATTTTCCAGCTCAAGGAAGGTCGGACTTTCCCGAAACGACAACGTGGATTTGACTCGTCGATGCTGCCCCTGCATTGGATCAAATCCGGCCAAGTGATTCTCAGAATTCATGGATCGGCTGCGTGAAATCGAATTTGGGTCTGAGCGTTTATGCACCCAATTAATCTCCGGCATCGACTCCAAACCCATCATTCTCGCTACTATCCCAGGCGTGGCAGCCGTCTCAATTTTCTCCTTGGCCTTCAATTCCCAATCCTCATCGCATACCACCGAGGCAGCTTCTCTGATATGATCGGAAGGCTGTTTTGGAAGTTTACTGGAGCATAGAATTCGGCGAAGGATGCCGGCTAGACACCCGGCGGTGGCGCTCTTAGAATTGCACAAAGTCGCAAAGAAAGTTGTGGTGGATGAAGATGATGAGTAAGAAGGAGAATAAGATAAGGACTTCATGTTGGAACAATAAAGACAATGAATTTGCTCTATGGAATTTGAACTTCCGAGTTGCAAAAGGAACAGTAAGTTCATCTAAAGGGAAAAGGAAAGGGTGAAAAAGCAGAGAAATTTGAATTGCTTCCGTGACAGAGAAAAAGCGAAGAAAGTAGTACTCTCTAAACAGAGTAGGAGAGGTGGCGCCGTGGCGGGCTGTTTATTTGAATATGGACAGTGGCCGAATAGTCTCTAGGCATTAGGCAGCGTCCAGGAATACGTTTCCACGCGCGCTGTGAAGTCAATTTGAGC
Source organism: Pterocarya stenoptera (assembly GCA_003123785.1). Lineage (NCBI taxonomy): Eukaryota > Viridiplantae > Streptophyta > Magnoliopsida > Fagales > Juglandaceae > Pterocarya > Pterocarya stenoptera. The sequence continues at coordinate 313,452 of QEOT01003245.1, forward strand.
AATTTGTTGGCTTCTGCAGAGTGCAGATGGCTCAAACATGCAGCAAGGTTTCAGGGCGCGTTAGCTTATTGGCATTGCTCTTGGCGTCTTTAAAGGAATGGAAGATGGTCCCCAATTCCCTATTAGGATTTGCCTCATTGTAAGTGGAGTAGGACGTTCTGCTATTTGTTTGGCCAAAAAATGAAATGTCAAATTTCTAAATGAAAATTTCTATTTATTTAAACACACATATTGATAAAAGGATAAAAATAAAAAATTACATGCTGATGTGTAGTTTAGAAATGATAAGTAACATTTCTCTAAATGAGAGGGAACTGAATAAAAATATTAGAAATTAGAAATATTATTATAATATAATTTTTAAATATTTTTTATTTTAAAATTTGAAAAAGTTAAATTATTTTTTATGTTTTGTCTGGAAGTTTAAAAAAATTATGTTTGGAAAGAAAATGTGATGAGATGAGATAGGTTGAGATAAATTCTCAAACGAGGCCTCATTTCGAATCGGTGACCCTTGCATTGTACCGATAGTATAAATTGTACCTTTTTTTCAAATATATTTTAAACACCTTTAAACATTTTGAAAAATTAAAATTAAAATCAAACTCATTAAAAAATATTTCATTAACTATTAAGTAAAAAAAAAAAAAAAGGTAAATTCTCTCTATTAGAGAAGCATTTTCCTAAATACATAAAAACAAAAAAATAGAGCAAACTTAGAATTTCATTATTCCTCTTTTTGTATATTGAAACATCATTTTGGTTTAAATATATATATTTTATTTATTTTTAATAAATCATGTGACATTAGGTAGTGACACTACGTCAAGAAAGTCGTATGAACGATAAATTTCAAATAACTTATTAACAATACTCTATTATTTAAGGTTAAATCTTTTAAAAAATGATAATCTATTATGAAAAATGATAATTTTATTTCGAATGTGTCTCGGTTTTTTTAACGAATCACGTGAAATTTACCCTCGTATAATTTTTTGAGGAATTAATTTTTGCATCATCCTACACACCACACACCATAACTTTTTTTATTTTTTTTTATTTTTTTCTCTTATTAAATGTGTATTATATGGATGATGAATAAAAAAATATAAATGTTTCAAGAAGAGTAAAATAAAAAAAAATTGAAAAAAAATTAAAAAAAAAATAAAAAACACATTGGTGTGTGATGTGTAGGATGATGCATAGCAATGCTCGAGGAGGAGGAGGATTGGTACCGCCAGTAAGTGAGCTGTTGGATTTATTTTGATGATATAGGAACAACTATATTCCAAGTTGTTTACAAGTTAGGAAAAAAAAATATTATTTTATTTATTTTGAACCGTTACAAGTACAAAAATTTTGAATTAAAGTAAAAAATATTAATATTTTAATATGTAGCAGTAATTGAATTATAATGCCGTTGGTAGTGTATCATTGCCCATTTATTTTTGGGTTTTGGGAAGCCATGGTAGTATTAGATAAAGTCATTAGGTTAGTTTTGGATCGAGAAATACTCTCAAACCATCTCATCTTATCTCATCATTATAATTTTTATAAATTTTTACATAAAATACAATAAATAATTTTTTTTAAATATCAAAATAATAATAATATTAAAAAATAATCTTCTAATAATATTTTATTTAAGTTTTAATTTTCATCTCAACTCATCTTATCTCAACTCAATTTTGTAAGTACTGTACATTTTAAAAAAGAGTAATATGTATTATTAAAAAATTAATTAAAATTTATATTTATTTAAAAAGAGTGTGCGACTTGCATATTTTATGACTGTAAATATTATTTTTCGCATTGAACAAAAATGTTCTTACTTGTACGGGGGTACATATTTTTAAAATTAAAATTTTTTTTTTCTTGGCAAATTTTAATTTATGTTAGTGTCATGTTGTGTTGATATAACACTATTAATGGGAAATACAATTTTAAAATTTTATATAACATAGAAATTATTGCCAAATTTTATCAATCAAGTTGCTCCTTTTATATAACACTATCTTAGTGCTACATAAAGAAGAAATAAAATTTTAAAAGCACAACTTAATGTTTGTTTCAGATTCTTGATGATAATATTTTATAAAATAGTATTCATCCATTATTATTTTTGTAAATATGTAATATTTAAAAATTATTTTCTTCGTAAAAATTATCAAGTGATTTTTTAATACTATCTTTCATTATGATATATATATTCTTACCTTTTTGTATTTTTATTATTCCTTCGGTGTAAAAGACTAATATATTATATTCCTCGGGTACCCAAAATCGGGAGAGGAATAATAATTTGTCCTTGATGATGTGGTTCGCATCATCTCAGATTGCCCCATTTGCATGTAAATGGGATCTCGCGAATGTCTACCGCTGAGAAAATTGAAAAGATAAAGATACGAAACCAAGTAGTTTGTGTTTGCTTTTCATGAAAATCTCTTTCAATTCTCTTATTGATAAATAAGTTATCCTATTAAATAGTCGCACGTGTACTCGGATCTGCGTCCGGGTTTACATCCCTATTAGATACAATATAATATAATACGTGGACTTTATAATATTTAACATTTTCCATGAGAGGGTTTTGGAGTAATGTCTCTTTTTATCCATACTAAATTATCCAATTTATAAAAGAATCAGAGAGGATCTCAATCTCCTTGTCACGGAGGAGAGAAAACTATGCTGGTTTATGATTTTTGTTTTCTTTTTTTTTTTTTTAAATTGTGTTTCTCGCAATGAGTGAACGCTCAATCCAATTTTTACAAAGGTACTATAGTCATAAAAATATTTTATAAAAATAAATTCACAAATTGACGTGACTTTATATAATACATTATATCTACTCTACAATAAAATTAACTTTACAATTTGACGTAACATGTCAAACATCAGTAGTTTGAGAGTTTACTTTTGTAAAATTTCTTTGTAGTTAAAGCATTTCTCGTCAACAAATGATTAAATTCATAATTACTATCTTGTTAATCTGAAAGATAGAAATTGATTTTGCATTCATGATGTTTAATCAATTATGTTTCAGCATCCCATTCAAGCATTAGCAATAACCATAATTCAAAAGAAGCAACTAAGAGCAATGAATGTTTTTCATAACAATAAATTCTTCTTCCCCAGTAGGGAAAAAGGATTAGTCTTAAAGAAAGAACATCAAATCCCCCTAGTCTAGCCATCATAGACAAGAATCTGAGTATTCTGAATCAAACGGAGGCTTTTATCATACTCTTAAAAGCTAAAAGGTCTGAAATTAGGATCAGTTAGACTTGTGCCTAGAAGATTTATACAACTCAGAGTCAGTCTGATAGTAGACAATCTCTCCAGTGTCACTGACATAATGATCTTCTTTAATGCTTCTTGCTAGATTCTGGATCAAGTGAAATGGAATAGGCCCAGATTTCTTTGGCTCCCGGTAGTACTTTCCAAGCACTGGTTTAGCTGCCTCAGTCTGCAAGATAGTAGAGCTATTCAAAAGCCAGCAGAAATTGCTCTTATCAGAATGCAACCATAATTTGCTACTAAATGTTATTTTCTGGGGTGACTTCGAAGCAAAAAATGATATTTGTAATCGGAAAGTACACCCTTCTCACTGCTAATATAGTACATGATTTGATCTGTAAAAGAAGTTCAAATCATGCCATATTAGTGGCGTCGAAGGTGTTTCTTCTACACGGGCTTGCAAGTAGAAGGACTAATTAGAAAGTACCGCTTCCACCAGATGATAGTGTGGGATTTGAGGGAAGAGATGGTGTATGACATGGGTGCCGATGTCATGGTGGATGTTATTAATCCATCCATAATCACGATCAACAGTTGTGAGCCCTCCTCTTAGATAACTCCATTCCTGTCAAAACACACACAAATGAAGTATGCCTACTTTTAAATGTGGTATACAGATTAACAGCCAAGTAATTTGATATAGAAATATAGACAAATTATCGGGACCTTTCCGCGGTACCAAGGAAGTTTCTGCTCATAGCCATGGTGATGTAAGTAGGTCACAAAGTCCAGCCACATCACAAAGATCTGTAATTAATGGTGGATTCAAATAAGCACTTTACAGAACTTTGATAGATTTATCAAGCAAATGAAAGTTTACTCACCAAGTGAGGAACACAGTAAAGCTTTAGCATTTGTATTGGACCAATTGCAAAGGACAGAGAGATGAGCAGAGCAACCATTATAGACCAGCACACAGTCGAAGTAATCACATCATTCCTCTCATTGGGGGCGAATAATTTGCTATTTGGGTTGAAATGAGAACCTTCCTTTCCTGGACCTCTTGTCCACTGAGATGTAATCCAGCAGCAAGAACAAGATTCAGCTTCTTAGACCCTCACAGCACAAAAGTTCAGAACTAACATAATGTAATAAGTCAGTTAAGGAAAGGTCTCTCACCAGATAAAAAGGGTATGCTAACAGGGGAAAAGGCACTGTGAATCTCAGCATTTTGGTACTATAATCCAAGCTTTTGTATAACTTCTCTGTCAACTGGTAAAGATATTGAAACATCACATATTACTGAGAATTTGCTCTATATATTGGTTGTATCCATTTTCATGGCTAATTAATAAGAGCTTTTGAAAATAATAGAGTAGACATAATACCGGGACCCATGACTCGTCATTCTCAACATTCCCATGGTTCTGGTGGTGAGTTCTATGGCTAATTCTCCTGTAGGATTCAAAAGCTGTGTGATTTATCAAATGATAGCAAAATTTAAAGCATTTCTATTATTTTGAAGAAGAAAAGTGAACAGATAAAGTTATCACAAACCCACCATCCATGGTAGGGTACAAGAATTGCAGAATGCAAGACATGCCCCACCAAACTATTCAACACTGAATTGTCAGAAAAGCTTCCATGGCCACTGTTCAATCCAGAAGCAAAAGCAGATTTAAAAGCGTGTGGAAGAACCATCCACGACAGCACAAGAATCTACTTCCAAAGACAAGAATAATGTACAATTATTATACGATTTACCAGTCATGTCCAAGCACAAATATAGCCCAGAACATTGTTCCCTGAGCAACCCAGTAGAATGGCCAAAAGATCCCAGCATTAAAGTAGATTGCAGCTGCTGCCAATGCAAAGATCACCAAGAAATCCCTTAGAACATAACTCAGCGATCTCCACGAGCTCTTAATCCAGCAATGCTTGGGAATGGCTGCTCGGATCTCAGCTATCTTAAATGGAGGAGGCGCACTTGGGTCGAAAACATCAGTCTGGCCAAACCCAGAAAACACACTTGCATTCTTCTCTCCTCCTCCTCCTCCTCCTCCTCCTCCTCCCCCCTCCATTTCTTCAAGAACTGGTCCCTTAATTCTCTGGCAGGGCTAGAGAAATTAATGGACAGGAAGCTAGCTTTGTAAACTCTATTGAGGTGCAGATTTACAAGGGTTTATGCTTTATAAAGACTACCTTTTATAGGCAAAACATGAGATCAGCACATGACTCATAGACAAAAGAGAATCTATCTCTGGACGCGCCCCAAGTTGCCGTTAAGATGTAGAACAACACAATCGATTGCACACCTGAGTCCCACGTTAGCAGGTTGACATAATTATATGACTTTTTAAAGATGTGGCTTCCAAAATTTCAAGCCAGCTATCCCTAAATGGTCCACAAAGGCGTATAAAAGGAATTGATGATCGACTAAGACGCATGAGTGAGTCTGATATTTCCCATCTTCTTAACAAGAATAAACCTAACTTGTCCAAGTACAACTATATGGTCATTTGTGATCAATTTCTTAAATTATTACTTTTGACAGTCGCCTTCTAAAGTACTTGAGTACATTTCAATCTACCGCCAAATGGCCCACATAGATACACGCACAAAGCTAGATATTTAATTTCCTATATTTTTAAGAAAGATAAACTTGACTTGACAAAGTACAACTCGATCGGTTTGAAATGATTGTTTTAAGAAAAGTGTTACAGTCATAAAATTAAAAGATGTCATAAAAAAAAAAATTTAATTTGTAAATTGATATACTGTCATAGGATAATACATTAGATTTATTTATAATAAAAATAATTTTAGAATATAACGTGCTACATCAAATTACAAAAACATTTCAATCTACTTCTAAATGGTCCACATATATACCGAAAAGAATTCTAAAACACACAAAGCCTATATTTAATTTCCTATTTTTTTAAGAAAACTAACTCGTCAAAGTACAATTCGATTAATTTGTAATTGTATTCATTTTTTTTTTAAAAAAGTGTTACAATTATAAAGAGATTTCATTAAAGTAAATCTACATACTGACATGATTTTTTATAATACGTAAGATTTATTTATAATAAAAATAATTTTACAATTTAATGTACCGCATTAAGATACGAAAACATCTCAATCTACCCCTAAGTGGTCCATGCACATATCTACAAAAAAGAATTCTAAAAGCCTTATATTATTTCCTGCATGGCCCACATCTCAAAACCTAGCTCATGAAAAGGAAATTAATTAGGAAAATACTAGTTTGCTCCCTCGTTTTGCGGCCTCCTCATTTTGACCATTTGTGTATTTATTTATTTTTTACTTAATGATTAACAAGTAATTTTTAGTGTATTGGTATATTTTTCTATTTTTTAAAAATATTTAAATATGTTGAAAAAGTATGAAAAGAAAAATGAGTAAGAACTAAAAACACACATTTGGCCTAGTGGCCAAATTGAACGGGCTACTCTGGGCGGCAGAGTAGCCCGACTCAATTAATTAACGGGGCATTTAATTAAGTGGAATTAGGGTAAGGTTGGCCGGGAAATATTAATTAATGTACCTTCAAAAGCTTGGAAGTAAGTATATATCCATCAATCGGCACAATTTGAAACGTGTAGTACTACTACCATTCTAAAGCCAACTGAGAATTTGTGATTTTCAAGTGCCTCATTAACTTGTTAATTATTAAATTCTACTACCTCAAAATAAGAAAAATCGTTATTACCTTTGATGTCTCAATAGTGCAGGGATATATAGAGGGCCATACATATGTATTGTAATTTATTCAATATCATTAATTTACAATGCTATATAATATATATGGTAACTATATATATGTGTGTGTATTATATATGGAAGAGGGTTTTTGTACTCAGCCAGGCCAAGCCCAGTCCATTTCGCCGTAACCTGTAGCCCGTGACTCAATGGGCCAGGGAATAGAAGAGGAAAGTCGAGAATGGCCCAAGAAGGGAGAAGCACACAGTGTACCATCAAGTGCGGCGCATTAACGAGGGAAGGCTCAATTAGGATCCTGCCTCCTGACAAGATCAATCGCATTAAATACAACATCGAATGGTCGGCACCAGGGTCGAGTCCATGTCCCTGACAGAAAAGGCCTCATTAAATGCGACGCCACGCCAACCGGAGCAAGAGGTGATCATGACAGTGATAGAGGAGCCAGAGATTAATCAGGGGGAATGTGTACAAATAAGAGAGCGCGAGTACGAAAAGAATGTTAATCACTCTAAACTCGCTCTCTGCTCTTTCTCTCTTTTCTTCAACATTCAAATCTTCTGACTTTGACATCAGAGGTATCACGAACACACCCGACCACCACCTTCTTCTCTTTTGCAGGCACTTAGCACGGTTAAGGACAAGTGGTTACAAAACACACTTTAACAACATATATATATATATATATTATGAAACTAGCACTGATTCTAAAAGCTTAAATTTATTGAAAAATGTAGATGTAATTATTTGTATTATATTTTTAAGAATATCCTCCCTCACATATAGGCCAGATTCTCCCTCAATTAAACTTATGGAAAAATGTAGATATTTAATTACTTATATTATATTGTTATTATATATATATATATATATAACAACAAATTTCCAAGCTCTATCTCTTTGGTTGTTTCCTAAAAAATTGACCACCCATCTACCAGCTTTCTTCAGCCATAGAAAGTTTTCACGTGCTAGTTTGGCCATTCAATGCTTTCGCTTTTATAAATTTAGTGCTTCCGGGAGTGGTGTGGCTTTCGCTGGCTAGCTTGCAAGTGGACGCAATGGGCATGAGTGGATCGGGATTTAAAGCTTAGTAATATTTGCATACATTTACTAATTAATTAGAGTCGGGCTACTCTCTCGTTTAAGTAGCCAGCTCAATTTAACTGTTAGGTTAAATGTGTGCTTTTATTTTTTATTTTTTAATATATTTAAATATTTTTTTAAAAAATATATACCAATATGTTAAAAATCATTTTTTCAATCATTAAGTAAAAAAAAATTTAAAAAAAATAAATACACAAACAAACGGTTAAAATAAAAAGGCAAACTAACATTTTCCAAATAATTATTTCATGTGCTTTATTTATAATTATGTACGTCCGTCTTATTTTTTTTCATTTTACATAATATATAAATAAAAATAATGTTCATAAAATACCATTATATATAGTCAAATCATGACTTGTACATATATTACACACACATTATATAATATAAAGATCAATTAATCGTACGTCAAAGTTCAAAGCTTTTGGACCCACCTGCATGCATGACTATATATAAAAATATATTTCATTGCTAGAAAATCATCGCATGAAAAGCATGAAATGACAGGAAATCATTTGGGAAAATTGTTGGACAAAATTATTAGGAGAAGGATCGATATATAATATTTTTCACTTACTTCCTACCTACCTAGCTACCTTTTAAAGAAGAATAACATTATTAAAAGGTAATGCTACAGCCCCTGGGTGTAGCCTTATTTTTTTGATGTGCTTTTTTTTTTTTTTATATAAATTTTTTTAATAACTTTCAATATTTTTAAAAAATAAAATATCATTAAAAAATATTTTTTTAATTAAAAAATTAAAAATATATATATATTAAAAAATACTTCCTTAATTACGAAATAAAATAAAAAATCATAAATTCTTAATAATATTATGAATTTATTTTATATTTTTAAAATATTTAAAATTATTAAAAAAATTATATAAAAAATAACTTTAAAAAAATACATCAAAAAGCAAGCCTACACCCCAGTGGCAGCCCCAACGGGGTGTGTAGCATTATTCTTATTAAAATATCATCATTTTAAAATTTGAATTATGAGATGTGCTGTAAAATGTGTTTTGTGCAGATCCATTTCCTACCGCAACAAAAACCGATTTTTTTCTCAATAAATTTTGGTGAAAAACTCTTTTAAAAAAATTTTAATTGTGAGAAACTCGCTGATTATAATCCACCACAAAAGTATTTTCTCCCAAATAGCCCAACTTGTCGAAAATAGTGACTTTTTCCGGCTGAAAATATAGCAGAAAAGGTCAGCTAAGCTCGCCCCAAATGCTTATTGATTGTGAGAATAGTTCCAATTTCGATGACAAGCAGTACTTGTGGGTTATGGTTTTGTCGACGAGCAATGTTAGAGAGAAGTAATTATTGTGAGTGCACACTTTATACTTATTATATAACTTATTCTCTTCCTCTCATTTTTTTCTCACTTTAAGAAATAGATAGTCTGGATGAAGCTATATGGTATGTGTAAAATAGATATTGCAAACAGTAACTGCTATCAATATTTTTCCTTTGACGGCCGAAATATTTAGTGGGAATAACTTTTCCCACAACTTCTCCCTCCCTCATTTTTATGAACTCAAGCCGTAATAAATAGTTTTTGGTGAAAGTGCTAATTATCTATTTTCTACAAACATAATCTTGTCAAAAATAAAAAAATAAAAGTATATTTTTTGAGAACAACCGCTTCGTACGTAGAAAATAATTATGTTTTAAAACTTTTTTCACCAATTGTTAGCTTCACTAATTGTCGGCGGTACTTTCTATATGTGTTCTTTTATCGAATTATTTTGTCTCGCAAGTTATACGGCTCAAATTGTTCACTTGATAATATTTTTTTTTTACTCAATGATTAAAAAAATAATTTTAAATCAATTGAAATATTTTTTATTTTTTTAAATATTTAAATTTATTTTAAAAATTTTAAAAATAATCTAAAAAACAACAGGCGGTCTACTTACCGGACTAGGACGGCAGAGTAGCCCGAGTCTAAATTAAATGCAATCACATTTACTTGTTCTGGGAAAAGACAGCACATTAGTGCGTCCTTGTAACGTGTTTTACTTGCCAGACGTTATCTCGCTACGAAAGAGTAACTTTTCTTGACGGACGTGTTCTCATCAGTTAGGTATTTCCCACCGCCTTAGATTGAAAAAAAAAAAAAAACTAGAGAGAAATGGGTAAATGCGTTGTAGTTGTGTAAATTTTGCATCCAAAGTCTTGCACTTGTTTAGATTTAAGGATGAATTGAGATGATTTTAAATAAATTAAATAAAATATTATTAAAATATATTATTATTTTATGATTTAAAAAAGTTAAATTATTTATTATATTTTATGTAAAAATTTAAGAAAATTATAATGATAAAATGAGATGAGTAGAGATGAATTTTCAATCCAAATCCAGGCAATATGACAAAAAACCTTCCATTTGTCATGCTACCAATATTTATGATAACTTTGCCCACTTTTTCTTTTTCTTTTTCTTTTTTTTTTTTGTTTGATAATAACGGATCACTTTCCATTCATTCAAAGAGGACATATAAAGTTGACTTAAAAAATAAGCTAATTACAAACATTAGTAACATCCCAGTACACTTTCGTGACTGACCTAGTCTAGTTCAGACGACAAATCTCTAAAGACCTAAGTCTAAGAGATAGCCCATCTATATCTAAGACAGAGATCACAGTAACCAAACTCCATACCCGACTAGTTGGAGTGTGGAGAACCAAACCTCTCATCACCGCCTAAGCAGAGGGAGGGAGAAACTACCTTCAGACCTTAGTCCACAGGCAATACATTTTGGGTTCTTTTTTTCTTGAAAAAAAACAAAGCATAAAACAAAATACATAGTGAAAACATTGTAAAAAAGAAAAAATAGTGCACAAAAAGACTATTGGAGGGAGAATCGACTATCAAGCTAGGGAGATCCAGAGGCGTCGGTGAGGGAACAGCTGCGTGTAGCAGCGGCAGAGGGTTCCTTGGTTGCGCGTGAGGGCCACACGCAGACTACCTTCGAAAACTCCAACCCACGCGTGCGGGCTACGCGCCACTCCGGTTGAGACCGCATTCGGTGGTTTGTTGATCGGCGGCTGGGCAACCTCCAGGTGGGGCGCGTGGTGGCTGTTGGGTGCCGATGAGTCCTGAACGACGAATCTCTCTTTATTTGGCCTGAAAAATAAAACACAAAAAAATACAAGACAAAAGAAAACCAGAGTGAGGGAGGGAGGGGGAAGGAGACTACCTCAAAGTTAATTGCTTTGAGCATTATATGCATCAGTCGACTGGATTGTGCACGCTTGTTTTCTGGGAAAACCAGAAGAATTTCATAGTCAGTGGCCGGAGCCTGATCAGGTGCACATAATTATTGCAGTATAAGATGAGATTCAATAACGAGATAAGATGAAATTAATCTTTTGAATATCATTTCGGTCGAGACATTGACATAAGATATTTCGATACCAGTATCATTTCAAAATAATCTATATATTAATAAATTATATATAAATATATATAAATTATATTAAAAAATAATAGTCTATTTATAAATAAATTATATATAAATGTATATAAATTATAAATAGTTTGGTCTGAATCGAGGGGTCCAAAAGTGAGCTTGCAGTTTGAAGAAATGAAAAAAAAAAATAAAAGTGTAAAGGCCGAAATATGTATATCGGTCGAAATCCGATATATCGGCCAATACAAACCGATATGGCGAAATCTTAACTAATATGAAACAATATATCTGTCTGTACCAGCTACCCGACCGGTACAACATATTTTAGTTGTATCGGCCGGTATGATACAGATTTCAAAATATTGAATGAGATGCTTTTATATGAAAATTGAAAGTTGAATAAAATATTGTTATAATATTATTTTTTAATATTATTATTTTTTAAAATTTAAAAAAATTAAATTATTTATTATATTTTATATAAAAATTTTAAAAAATTATAATAATAATAAGAAATCAGTTCAAGTGATTCTTAAATTCAAATCGGACCTAAATAGAGTCAAGGAAATAATCAAGGATAAAGCTTCTGTGCCCTCTCCATCTGACCGCTCAAATTGACCGTTGGACAAAAAAAATTTTTTTTTTTTTTTTTTTACTTAGTGATTAAGGAAGTGATTTTAAGTGTATTGGTGTATTTTTTTTATTTTTTAAAAATATTTAACTGTTTTAAAAAAATGTGAAAAGAAAAAAGAAAAAAGAAAAAATACCTAAGCGGTACGCTCAGCGGTAAACACTGGGCGGCAGAGTAGCGTGACCCAATAATCAACTCAATCATATTTTAAAATAATAATATTTTTATAAATTATTTTACAAAAAAAAATATCCTTAATTCAAAAGAATGAGTTAGAAAATAAAAAGGATCATGAAATATAATCAACAATCACCAGATCATGCTGCATGACAATCAATTATCAATGATTGATAGGTGTTGTGTCACTGCTAAAAAGATGGGTAAAGTAAGGTTGGATGGCAACTGTTTACTCTATTAATGAGCAAAGAAATTAAGTGCCATTTAGCATGAGGACAAGAAACCATGTGCATGTAGATATATATATATATATATTTTTATATATGGCATATCTGAATTCTGGATGCTATTCCCTATTGGCCACACAGTACCTTAGGCAGTACCAGTACTCGTGGATTAATTGGAACCATTGTTATTATGTCATGTAGCCATATTCTGCCCTATGAATGTGTAATCCGGAGAGGAAAAATAGAAATCATGAGCTTTCAAATCCATACAAAACTTGAAGGGATGTTGATTTTTTGAGAAAATGTTAAGACCATACTCAAGTGTACGTGAAAGGACATACCTTTTACATTGGTGACATAACACGATCGATCAATCGATCTAATATGTAAAAAAATTTAAAAATTTAAATATTACAAATAAGAAATCTGGTCGCATAAATAATATTGTAGATGATTTATCCTTCACATTATCTTGTTTAATTTAGTACTGTATATAACTCCTAAACCCATTTAATATAATTCTAATTAAAACAATGGATTAATGGTTATGTAGTAATATATCCGATGTGAAATAGGCTATTGGACTTATGCCTGTAACTTTGTTGTAGCTTCTCCTCTTTTGAAGGATGGAGTTTGATAGTTACTTCTCCTCCTTTGGAGGATGGAGTTTGGTTGTTGGTTGGAGGATGGAGCGAGATACTCTCTTATGAGAGTTTTTGAAGTTTAGACAATGCCGTCATACAAAAGTTCGCGTATGGGAAGCTTTCAACAGAATTTAGTTTGATTTGTAATTTGAGTCAAAGATATAATTTCCTTATAGAATGAACGAAATGATGTCTATTTCTTAAAAAAAAAAGAAGAAGAAGAAGATTGACTAATGGTGTAAAAAGGGAATATTGTGTCTTAGAAACAAAAGGGAAATTAATTCGATGCTAGAATAACTTTTTTCAATTACTTTTTGTGAAATAGCAAAAAAAAAAAAAAAAAAAAACGAAATTATGGAATATTGTGTCTTTCTGTTATGGGGATTGTGTGCAAAAGGGAAATTCGTTGCTAGAAAAACTTTCCGCTGTTCTCATGAGATCCATTCTTTCATCCATTATCGATACTAATTGAGTTTTTTTATAAGCTCTGTGTAATTAATATATATATATATATATTTATATATGTTTCAAAAGTAGTACGTTTGTATGCTTATAAAGGAGTTAAATATTTATAAAATAGTTTTTGTGATTTGTCTTTTGGATATATTGATTTATATATTTTAATTTTAAGTTTTTTAGTCCTAATTAAAAGTTTGCCAACTTTTTTCCAATAAAACGGAAAAAAATTGTCCTAAAAATCACTATTTGTTGTAGTGCAAGAAAGTGCTTAGAAATAAAATAAAAATATAATAAAAAGTCATTGAAGAAAATAAATCTGAGTGTTTTTTAGGATTTAATTTTTATAAATGAACTTAAAAAATATAAAATGCCTAATAACTTAAAAAAACCAATAAAAATATTAAAAAATTTAAAAGCAATTAAACATAGTTGTAAATTAATGTACAGTTAAAAAAGCTAAAAATTCAAAAAAATAGTAGGAAAGCAATATATATATATTTATATATATACAAATATAAAAACTTCTTATCTCCAACAAGGACGGAACAACTTATTATAGCTATAAAAACTTAAAAAAAAAAAACCATTAAAAGTAAAAAGTAAAAGAATAAAAATAAAAATAAAAAGAGAAAAGGGAAATTAAAGACAGGACGGAACATTGCGGGCAATAGGGCGAGAGGATCTTCTCATGTCCAAACTCCAACCCCCTTACATAATATATGCTGTAATGCCTGATTCTCTAGGGCAACCAAATCTTTCTGAATTGTAGGAAATGACAACTCTTTTCATGAGCATGATAGGGACGTCTCTTCTTATATATAACAAGATTTCATAAAATCAAATTTGATACATAAATTGATATGAATTCATATAATACGTTAGATTTATTTTATAATAAAAATAATTTTATAATTTAATAAATCATATCAAATCACGCCAGTTTATAGATTTACTTCGTAGAATATCTTTATAGCTAAATCATTTATTATATAACAAATCCTTTAAAATATCTCATAATAAAAAAATATTTAATAATTTAATATTAGATATATCATAAAATTAATTTACAAATTAATTTTTATAAAATCTCGGAGCGTATAATTAAAGATGGACGATCTCAACAAAATTCGATTAGATTCGTTGTGAGATATCAATATCACAACCACTTGATCATCTCCAGCATGCATGCGTGCGTGCAGTGACTTTTTGACAATATTTGAATAGACTCATCGAACGAGTATATCATGTATATATTGATCTTCTAGCTCTGAATAAAGATACTTTTGTTCCTTTGAACGTCAAAGATTGGTTTCTAAATTCGTTCAGATTGGACATACGTATTTCTTACTTGTTGCATGCATGCATATATGCATGCTTTTCAAAACCCCATATTTTAAACGTATCGTTCACGCATGCATGCAGGCATTTAAAACTATTAACATGCAATATTCACATGCATGCATGATATCCTCCAAGCGAGCATTTGAGAATTAGATAAATGATAAAAACGCCCCATGACTACCAATAAATATATTGGTTCTATCATTACAAGTTTTTTAAATTTTTATACAAAATATAATAAACAATTCAACTTTTTAAATCTCAAAACAGTAATAATATTAAAAAATAATATTTTAAATTTTCATCTAAACTAAAATTTTTTTATCTCACTATCGAAACCTACCTATAAGTGGGACATCACACATATGCTTAATATTCCTCGTGTTTTTTCTTATTAACACATATGCTTAATGAGACTTAGTGAGTGGGTTGACATGGTTGATTATAATCTTTGGTCCACCTATTCAACAACATGCTGATGGGCTGCAATTTCCCCTGCTGCAGTTTTTGAAATAAACGTTTATGTTTTATGGAATAACGTTTATTTGATGCAAAGCAAAAATGTTTGTAGTTAGTGAATCATTAATATGGCACGATAAACTTTAATGCAACCATAAATTTTAATAACTTTAGTACAACCATACATCATAAAACATTAATACACCAATACAACCATAAAACAATAATACAACCATAAGTTTTAATACAACCATAAACCATAAAACATTAATACACCAATACAAACATATAACAATAATACAACCATAAACTTTAATACAACTATAAAGCATTATATGACACTATATTGTTGTCATAAGTGCTCGACGAGGTCTGCTTGGAGTTAACAATGGATTTTCTTATCCCTAAGAGCATGATGGGGTTGAATGAACTTGCTAAATTCAGGTGTAGGGCCTGTTGACACTGGATCAGGTTTGCTTTTTGCCAACTATTCATATTCGAACTCTTTTTTCCGTTGTCAGCCCATTCATCTTTAATGATCATATTATATAAAATTACGCATGCCATCATAATATATTTGAGTGTTTTAATGTGAAAAAACCGTGCAGGTCTAAAAATTATAGCAAATCGTGCTTAAAGTACACCAAAAACATGTTTCATATCCTTTCTTGCAGACTCTTGGGTTGCAGCAAATTATTATTATTTTGTTTCATTGGGGAGCTGAGATGGTTTTAACAAATGTTGCCTATTGCGGATAAATGTCATCAGCAAGATAGTACCACATTGCATAGTTATGACCATTAATGGTGTAGGAGTAAGTCAGAGTACATCATTGAACAAGGTCAGAAAATATAAATGATCTATTAAGCACATTTATATCATTATGAGATCTCGATAATCCAAAAAAAGCATGCCAAATCTATAGATAATAAGAAGTCACTGCTTCTAAAATAATTGTTGGTTCATAGATATGACCAGAGTACATACCATACCAAGCAGTTGGGCAGTTCTTCCACTTCCAGTGCATACAATCGATACTCCCTAACATACCTGAAAATCCACGTTTCTCACCAACTGTGAGCAATCTAACAATGTCATCATTATTGAGTTTCCTTAAGTACTCTTCAGAAAAAATTGAAACAACTGCTTTGACAAATCTTTTTAAGCTTCTTACTATGGTAGTCTCTCAAATCTTTAAATATTCATCCATAAAATCAGACGTGGCACCATATGCAAGCATCCTCAAAGCAGCTGTTATTTTTTGAAGGGAAGAAAAACCAAGTCTTCCGAATCTATTTCGTCTTTAGACAAAATAATGTTCATGGGCTTCTACCACAGCTTGAATATGAAGAAACAGAGAACGACTAATTCAAAACTTCCTTAGAAAGTATTTGTGTAGATAGATTGGAGGATCAGCAAAATAGTCGAGAAAAGAGATTTTGGTGGACTTGCAATCGATCGCGTCTGATGAATCTGTGTGATTTTTTAGAAGAACCACATGAGCTTGATCATTATTCTTCCAAAACAAGTTATCTTGCTATCTCAAAATTTTCATTAAAATCTAAATCGATAAGTGTCATTTTGTGAAAAAATGAACGATCCATTGAGAGAAAATGAATATAGAAGGTTTCATAGAGACACTTGAGTTGAAGTGAATGACATTGTTGAGGAAATATTATGTTTTATAGTGAAAAAATATAACCGTTGGAGAAATATAACCATTAAAAAAATATATATGTTGGAGAAATATAACTGTTAAAAATATAGCCGATGGAAAATTAAGGTAGTAAAAAATATATCTGTTAGAAAGATATGACTGTTAAAAAAATATAACCGTTGGGGAAATATAGTCGTTAAAAAAATATATCGGTTGGAGAAATATAGCTGTTGAAAATAAAGCCGTTGGTAAAAATACTGCAGAAAAAAAAATATCCATTGTGAATATATAATCGTTGGAAAAATATGACTGTTGAAAAATATATCAGTTGAAAGAATATGACTGTTGAAAAAAAACCGTTAGAAAATTATATCTGTTAGAAATAATATGAACGTTAGAAAATTAATATTTACTTTTCTAATAACGAATAAATATTCAAATTATAATTACAATTAAAATAAATGAATAGGTCAAAATCAATATTTTAATAGAATAGTGATAGATTTGTTGAATCTGTTATTTGGTATTGTTGAAAAGTAGATAACTAAATTTATAAAAGTAAATTCTCTAGCCAGAATTTGAAAAACTTTTGTTGATTCCGCTACAAGTGCTCTTAGAGCATGAGTGGTCGCCTAGCTAAAGTATGGCCAAAATTTGATTAAAAATTTCATTTTTATAAATTTAGCTAGTCAATTTTTAACAATACCAAATGACAAACTCAATAAATCTATCATTATTCTATTAAAATATTGATTTTGACATTTTCATTTATTTTAATTCTAATTGTAATTTGAATATTTATTCATCATTAAAAAAGTACACATTAATTTTCTAACGATCATATTATTCCAATGGATTTAATTTTCGAACTGTCTTTTTCTAACAATCATATTCTTCCAACTGATATATTCTTTTTTTAGAATTGTCATATTCTTTCAATTGATATATTTTTCTAACGGTCATATCTTTCAAATGGACTTTTTTTTCAGCCTTAATTTTTCCACCGGCTATCTCCTAATTATTAATTATGGGATGAATTGATTAGGAATGCAATACAGAGAAAATATTTGATATAGAAGGATCCACTTGAAAGATCTCCAAGAATTTTTTATTTTTGTTTTTGTTTTGGTTTTTTTTTAATTTTTTAAAAAGGCTAATTAATGGACCCCATTCTGGAAAACACACAATCTGAGATAACTAGCAAGTTTCCACATAAGACCGTTTTGAAAGGTAGTGATTCATTTATTATAAGCAACATCAATTAATTTTACTGACATGATTTGTTATTATAAACAAAATTTGTAATTTTTTATACAAGGCAAATTATTTGGCCAGTAAAAAAGGAAAATGCCAAATTTACTGTACATTTTGTTGAGTCTGGTGTAGGAGGTTTTTAAGCAACTTAGAGCATTGTAGCTAAAGTTTTAGGCAAATTTTGAATAAAATGTCACCTTTTGCCTTTTGCCTATCCATAATAATTTTATATCCCCCATTGAATTGACCATATCACTAGCTATAATAATAAAATATTATTATTTTTAAAATTTTTTATCTACACATTAATGTATGTGTTATATTTTTTGACCTAATTTCTTCTTTTATTTTTCGTAATTTTTAATAATCTACGCATCAAAATACATAAAACCCATCAAGAGAAGAGAGAAGAGAGTTTGAGTGTAAGGAAAAGAGATGAGAGAGAAAATAACATAAATTAATCAATTGAAAGGTGAACAGTAACCATACATATTTAGAGATTTACTGTAACATTTAAGGCAAATGCAAACCATTTGCCTCTTCAAATATAGACAATTTTAAAGAATTATTAGCCAAATTTTAGATTGCAAAGGCAAGAACTTCAAGACTAGACAATGATGGATTGCACAATGAATGCAATTAAGCCAGCTTTGACTGATTGTACAAATTATACAACATAAGAAAATAGTTAGATTGAAATAAATTCGGATGGATTTGGATATGATTTAACGGGTTTAAGATTAACCCAACTTCGGCTTGGAGCCTAGCTGTCAATGAAACCAAACAGAACAGAGTCAATGCGATTGCCGTTTGGTGTCATGACCCCCATCGCTTCTCTCTCTCTCTCTCTCTGTGAGTGTATCGTCGTGTTCGGCAATGGATCGGACCCATTTGCTTCTGCTAGGATTACCGCTCTTCCTCCTCGTCTCGGACCTCTTAAATCTCTTCTCTCCTCCACCTCCGCCACCTAAACACTCCCACGACCATCACCACCACCACCATCGCCATGACCCACCTCCAGTTAACAAAGAAAACCTGGACTTTCCCTCTGAGGTTTTTTTTTTTTTCTTTTTTTCTAATGGTTTTATATAGTAAGTTTATTCTCTTTTTTTTGTTTCTCTATGATTCATTTCTTTGGATTTCTATTGCAGAAGCCAATCGGTGTTGGAGGAATCGGTTTTGGCAACACAGTCAACATCAATTTCTGTGCTTCTTGCTCGTACAAGTAATATTGAATTTCCAACCTTTTTTTTCTAGTTTTTCATTTTAATTTGGTAGTTTATTGATTAGCAGTAGTGGATATGTGCTTTTATCATAGGATTTAATTGAAGAGTTATTCTGAATTTTATGTTGTCGATTAGAGAAAGGTGTAACTTGTAAGAACTAAAACGAATTAGAATCTTGTGGTATAAATGAAAAAATTACGAAGGGAAAAAGGCTAACACCATGATTATCTGAAATCTAATTGTTGGTATCCGTGATTCCAGTCTAAACTCTTTAAACTATTATTTGGAGCTAGTCAATGTGAAAAAAGTAAAGATGTTTAGAGGAAAAACATAGATGCGTATCCAAAGCATCCATCTATCACCAGCTGCTTTGGGAAACATGATTCGTGTTTTGAATGCTCTTGAGTCTTCGACTAGTAGCCTTGTGCTTGCATCAGGAAACTTTTAAACGTATTTGCTCCCATGTAAAAACCTCATCTATTTTTCTAATATGCTGCTTTGTTTCACTCTGTAGAGGGAATGCGGTGACAATGAAGAAGATGATGGAGATGGCTTTTCCTGGAATTGATGTTGTACTTGCAAATTATCCACCGACTTTGCCAAAGCGACTACTGGGAAAAGTGGTTCCAGTTGTTCAGATAGGAGCTATTGCTATTGTAGTGGCGGGTGAACAGATTTTTCCAATGCTTGGATTTGTGAGACCACCTCGTTGGTATTATACTTTGCATGCAAATAAATTTGGGACCATTGCAACCTTCTGGCTTCTTGGCAATTCAGCCCAGTCTTTTCTGCAAAGCTCTGGGGCTTTTGAAGTTTACCTCAACAGTGAATTGGTTAGTGACCTTTTCTCTTTGTTATAAACTTTTTACTAATATTCGTTTAACCGAGAGTTTCATTGATACTCAATTTTCATGCCAAAGCACTGGTCGTTAAGTCCATATAGAGATTCTGGTAAATACATCATGCCTTAAATGTATACATAGTCCAGTAACAGTAGTATCCACCACATCCTGTACACCAGAAATCCAGAATAAGCTGATTGGTCTTTACAGTCAGCTCTCTTTGAATTACTGAGCATTTTAAAACTCACATGCTATGTTATGTTTATATTCCATTTCAATCATGATGTTTTATCTTTGGTGCTTTGTGTTTGAATTTTGATGATCATGTTGGTCAACATTTATGCATTTGCTTTGTTCAATTTACATGTGATATGATGTGCATACATGGGGGTTCACACTGATTAATGATTTCATCGTTAGACAGCTACCCACATTATTGTGCGCCAAGATTTTGAAGTATTCACCAATTAGGACTTTTTTGTGCATTTAGGTTTTCTCCAAACTGAAGGAAGCCAGGTTTCCAGGTGAAATTGAATTGAAAGATATCATCAGCAACAGGTTGGATAAGTCGGGAATTAATGTAGGTGGCCTTGGAAATTCATGGTCCTAGTTCACAAGCCAGATTTAGAGGGTCAAAAATCAATTTGATTGAAGGTGCAAAATGTGTCCCAAGTCATCGGACTTCTGATTTAGATTGTTTTTGCATAGGTCTGGATAGAATATAATGTAATAGATTGGTTTTGTACAAATCTTAGAATAGAGTTTTTCCTGTGTGTTAAGATGTTATCTTGCATGTTTCTCATATAGACAGCTTTTACTACTTAAATAATGTCAGCCTTTTGGAGCATGTTCCTAAATCTTCATCTTCCGTATATGCAAGTCAAATTATCTGGCTTCCCATTGCTCCCATAGGACAAACTGTGGAAAATTGATTACACTATGACTCTCTTTGAACATTATCTCCATCCCATATCTGGAATCAAAACTTGCATATATTTATTATCAAATAATCAGAAGGGATCTCTCGATAAGAATACAGATACCACTTGGAAAAACAGATGCAATATCAAAGAATATGTCGTTTGACTGATGCCTAAGGGATTCCAAGGNTCGGCTTGGAGCCTAGCTGTCAATGAAACCAAACAGAACAGAGTCAATGCGATTGCCGTTTGGTGTCATGACCCCCATCGCTTCTCTCTCTCTCTCTCTCTGTGAGTGTATCGTCGTGTTCGGCAATGGATCGGACCCATTTGCTTCTGCTAGGATTACCGCTCTTCCTCCTCGTCTCGGACCTCTTAAATCTCTTCTCTCCTCCACCTCCGCCACCTAAACACTCCCACGACCATCACCACCACCACCATCGCCATGACCCACCTCCAGTTAACAAAGAAAACCTGGACTTTCCCTCTGAGGTTTTTTTTTTTTTCTTTTTTTCTAATGGTTTTATATAGTAAGTTTATTCTCTTTTTTTTGTTTCTCTATGATTCATTTCTTTGGATTTCTATTGCAGAAGCCAATCGGTGTTGGAGGAATCGGTTTTGGCAACACAGTCAACATCAATTTCTGTGCTTCTTGCTCGTACAAGTAATATTGAATTTCCAACCTTTTTTTTCTAGTTTTTCATTTTAATTTGGTAGTTTATTGATTAGCAGTAGTGGATATGTGCTTTTATCATAGGATTTAATTGAAGAGTTATTCTGAATTTTATGTTGTCGATTAGAGAAAGGTGTAACTTGTAAGAACTAAAACGAATTAGAATCTTGTGGTATAAATGAAAAAATTACGAAGGGAAAAAGGCTAACACCATGATTATCTGAAATCTAATTGTTGGTATCCGTGATTCCAGTCTAAACTCTTTAAACTATTATTTGGAGCTAGTCAATGTGAAAAAAGTAAAGATGTTTAGAGGAAAAACATAGATGCGTATCCAAAGCATCCATCTATCACCAGCTGCTTTGGGAAACATGATTCGTGTTTTGAATGCTCTTGAGTCTTCGACTAGTAGCCTTGTGCTTGCATCAGGAAACTTTTAAACGTATTTGCTCCCATGTAAAAACCTCATCTATTTTTCTAATATGCTGCTTTGTTTCACTCTGTAGAGGGAATGCGGTGACAATGAAGAAGATGATGGAGATGGCTTTTCCTGGAATTGATGTTGTACTTGCAAATTATCCACCGACTTTGCCAAAGCGACTACTGGGAAAAGTGGTTCCAGTTGTTCAGATAGGAGCTATTGCTATTGTAGTGGCGGGTGAACAGATTTTTCCAATGCTTGGATTTGTGAGACCACCTCGTTGGTATTATACTTTGCATGCAAATAAATTTGGGACCATTGCAACCTTCTGGCTTCTTGGCAATTCAGCCCAGTCTTTTCTGCAAAGCTCTGGGGCTTTTGAAGTTTACCTCAACAGTGAATTGGTTAGTGACCTTTTCTCTTTGTTATAAACTTTTTACTAATATTCGTTTAACCGAGAGTTTCATTGATACTCAATTTTCATGCCAAAGCACTGGTCGTTAAGTCCATATAGAGATTCTGGTAAATACATCATGCCTTAAATGTATACATAGTCCAGTAACAGTAGTATCCACCACATCCTGTACACCAGAAATCCAGAATAAGCTGATTGGTCTTTACAGTCAGCTCTCTTTGAATTACTGAGCATTTTAAAACTCACATGCTATGTTATGTTTATATTCCATTTCAATCATGATGTTTTATCTTTGGTGCTTTGTGTTTGAATTTTGATGATCATGTTGGTCAACATTTATGCATTTGCTTTGTTCAATTTACATGTGATATGATGTGCATACATGGGGGTTCACACTGATTAATGATTTCATCGTTAGACAGCTACCCACATTATTGTGCGCCAAGATTTTGAAGTATTCACCAATTAGGACTTTTTTGTGCATTTAGGTTTTCTCCAAACTGAAGGAAGCCAGGTTTCCAGGTGAAATTGAATTGAAAGATATCATCAGCAACAGGTTGGATAAGTCGGGAATCAATGTAGGTGGCCTTGGAAATTCATGGTCCTAGTTCACAAGCCAGATTTAGAGGGTCAAAAATCAATTTGATTGAAGGTGCAAAATGTGTCCCAAGTCATCGGACTTCTGATTTAGATTGTTTTTGCATAGGTCTGGATAGAATATAATGTAATAGATTGGTTTTGTACAAATCTTAGAATAGAGTTTTTCCTGTGTGTTAAGATGTTATCTTGCATGTTTCTCATATAGACAGCTTTTACTACTTAAATAATGTCAGCCTTTTGGAGCATGTTCCTAAATCTTCATCTTCCGTATATGCAAGTCAAATTATCTGGCTTCCCATTGCTCCCATAGGACAAACTGTGGAAAATTGATTACACTATGACTCTCTTTGAACATTATCTCCATCCCATATCTGGAATCAAAACTTGCATATATTTATTATCAAATAATCAGAAGGGATCTCTCGATAAGAATACAGATACCACTTGGAAAAACAGATGCAATATCAAAGAATATGTCGTTTGACTGATGCCTAAGGGATTCCAAGGCCAGCCCAAGTATTTTCTGGATCTCCTAATTGTGACGACTTTTTCTCTAAATATTCTAATACTCTTTTCCATTCATCAATACTTCTTCCTCGTAGAAAAGAACCCAAAGCCTGAAGTGCTAATGGAACTCCACCAGCGTGCTCCACCGCACGAATCGAAAGCTCTAGGTAACCTTCTCTTGTATCAACCGTCCTGAAGGCATACCAATTGAAAACTTTAAAAGATTCCCAGTAATTCAATTCTTCAACCTGAAATTTTCCATGCACGCCGAGTCGAGTTAGCAATAGTTCATCTCTAGTTGTTGCAAGGATTCTACTTCCTGGACCAAGCCACTCAGAATTTCCAGCTAATGCATGTAGTTGTTTCATGTGATTCACCTTATCAAGAACAAGAAGAACTTTTTTGCCTTGCAGACTTTCTTTAATCAAATCGATTCCTTCATGAATGTTGTCGATGTTCAAATTCTCCATTTTCAAGATATGACGAAGAAGACGTTTCTGTAAACGAACTAAACCATCAGGCTGTTTTGAAATTTCTTCAATGTTTCTAAGAAAACTACTGCCGTCAAATCTATCACAGATTTGATTATAGATGACTTTTGCTAAGGTTGTTTTACCCATTCCACCCTTCCCATAGATGCCCACGGTACGAACTTCGGTTGTTCCAAGCTTTAATAAATCTTTAATCTTTTTTGTGGAAGAGTCTATTCCCACCACGCTCAATTTACACACAACATCTTCAAGAACCCTCTCAATCAACTTTGATTCGTACCTGATGATGTCAATTCAAATGAGAAATATAATTAAGAAAATAAACAAAACACAACAAAAGGGAAGAAAATCTCCGAGTAATAGGGTCCAAAATGACTTGGCATGTCAATCATTTGTGGCACAGTACCATAAAACTATTTTTTTTTTTCCTTTCAATCTTGTTTTTGGTTCAGATTTGTTTTTTTATTATTTTTTTGGTCTATTTTCCTCTAATATTTAAAGAAAAAAATAAATTAGAATTAAAAAAAAAAAACATAAGACTTAATTAGCATATAATACGTACCCATTTGCATCACTTTCAAGATCCCAGCCCGAACAGTGTGCTGCTTCAGCAAGAGTTTCTCTCCACCTACGTACCCTCTCCGCATCCACTTGAGAATCCTTTTCATGCAAAACAAACGCTTGGCCAAATTCTCCAGTCTGGACTCGTACATGCGTTGGTTTCACATTATGAAATATTGGAATGAGAGAGTGGCCGTTTGTTTTTGTACAATGCAGGATCTCCACAAGCTCGTCAAGGCACCACTTAGAATAAGCATAGCTTTCGGAGAAAACTACAATGGAAATCCTTGATCCTCCAATAGCTTTGAGTAATCCGGTAGGAATGTTCTCACCTCTTTCGAGCTTTTCAGAGTCTAGGAAGACACGAATTCCGGCTAGCTCCAAGGCAGATTTGAGGTGACCGAGGAAGGTCTTACGGATGTCTTTACCTCTAAAACTCAAGAAGACATCGTGATCCCAACGATTCGGATTAGATTCGTAGAATGATAGAAGGCTTCGATCAGTTGTGGAGCTTGATTCATGCCTGAGCATTGTCAAAAGGAAAATAGAACAATAAATTAAAAAAAGTTGCGAGTCTTTGAATCTTTGGCACCGAAAGGATCTTATCATCATTTGAAACTAATACCTCATATCAAGCATATAAGTAATATCAAAGTTATTATGAATATGGCATAACTATGTTTCTGTATAATTTGTTAACCTACACAGATGGCATGTTATTTTTTTGTACTGGTAGAGTGGACATGGAATAGAAAACCATCAACTTATTATTATTATTATTATTATTATTTCTTTTGATGGGTGGAATAGAAAAACCATAAACTAATTCAACTCAAAAACTAGTTTTTTTAAACCTTTTAGATCAATTTTCACCTAAGATTTAAAAGAAAAGAAAGGACAAAAAAAAAAAAAAAATCATATAGTGCATGAAAAGTCGGCAAAATACCCAATTGCAACATGACTCGAGAGATCCCAGCCAGAATGGTTTGCAGCTTCAGCAAGCGTTGCACCAATCATGAGCTCATGGTAATGTTCTATTGGAGGGGGAATATTGGAAGCATTCCGAACAAAAAGTGGAAGAGACTCCAAATGAGTCCACGCTTCAACTCTATATTTTGCATTTACTTCCACTTGGTTTAGCAAATATCCATCTCTAGTAGTTGCAATGACTCTACTTCCAGGACCAAACCATTCGGATCTTCCAGCTAATACCTCCAGTTGTATCAAGTGATCCACATCATCAAGAACAACAATAACCCTTTTGCATTGAAGTTTTTGCTTGATCAAAATGATTCCTTTATCAACATTGTCAATCTTCAAATTATTCGTTATTAAGATATCAGACAGAAGCTGTTCTTGTAAACGAGCCAAACCATTAGGCTCTTCTGAAATTTCTCTAATGTTTGATAAAAAACTGCTCCCTTCAAATTCACCATGTACTTGGTTATAAACAGCTGTTGCTAAGGTTGTCTTGCCCGTGCCGCCCATTCCATAGATGCCAACAATGCGAACATCACTTGTTCCAAGATTTAGTAAAGTTTTTATCTCTTCAACACGATAATCCAGATCTCTTCTTGGGTGCTTGGCAACATCCGAGCAAACGGCATTCATCACATCAAGAACTTTAGAAACGACGCGCTCAACGACCATTGACTCATCAATCCTGATCATTTTATCAAAAGGAATGCAGAGAAACAATATAAGCACAGAGAAGAAGATAGAACAACAAAAATATATATGTCATCCAGACCAAGAGGGCGTCATCAGTTTGATTTCAGTCATTTCAGGCTAATACGTCATGGAAAGCAATTAAGTTGTGTTAAATTCATCAAGAATTATCATTTTGATATGTTGTTTAAATTAGTTTATTGTCCTACCCAATGGCGTGCCATGAAAAAACTGCCCTTAGCTGTCTCAGCAAAATTTGGTTTCAATATAATTCCCTAGATCATTGTATGACTTTTTATCTAAAACAAAATGCCATCCCATACTATATAATTCCAGAACCAAGGTGCGTCTCTAAGCATTGCGATCTTTATAATATAGGTAGAATGGGCATGGAACAGAAAACCATCAACTATTCTAACTTGGAATGATATTCCGTCAATTCATTTAACTGAAAAGAAAAGGACAAAAATAAAACTGGAAAATGTATGGAGAGAACATAAATCGAAAGCATAATACCTGCCATTTGCATTTCTGGTAAGACAGCCAGAAATACTTGCAACTTCTCTAAAAGCTTCTCTCCACTGCTGCACCAGTTTCATATCCCGCCCAAGCCGCTCTTCATGCCTAGCAAATGCTTCAGCAAAAGTTCCAGTCTGCTTTCTGACATCCGAGGGAATCAAGTCATAAAATATTGGAAGAACAATGCAGTCTTTGGTTTTCTTACAGTGCAGGATCTTCACAAGCTCTTCAAGGCACCAACTGGAAGAAGCATAGCCTTCGGACAAAACCACAATGGAGATCCTTGATCCTTGAATAGCATTATGTAGTTTACTAGAGACTTCCTCCCCCCTTAAAAGATCCATATCATCTCGAAAGACATCAATTCCGGCCCGTACCATGGCATGGTAGAGGTGATCAACGAAGTTCTTGCGGGTGTCTTCACGTCTATAGCTCATGTATACGTCGTAATCCCAATGAAGTTCCGAAGATGATGGCAGGATTGGGGCAGTCATGGAAAAGGAGGTGCTTCTTGTCGTGGAGTTGGAATGGACTGAGAGTGGAGACAAGTTCTGTGAGTTTATTGGAGGGGTAGAACCAAGATGGTGCATGAAATCAACATATTTCATGGAAATTGAAAAATGAGAATTTTTTTTTTTGATAAATAAAAAAATGAGAAACTCTTAATTGAAGTGAAATTGTTATTTATCCCAAAAGTTTTGGTTGATATGAATAAGTACATTTAATTATTTAATTCATATTTTAACACTTTCCTTCACGTGTGGACTAGATTCTCTCATTCAATAAGCGAGTCCAACACGAAAAATATATAATTAATTGAGATAAAGTGTAAAGTCAGAATTTGAATTTAAGATTTTATTCTAAATTATCATTTATTCCAAAAGTTGAAGGTGATAAAAAGAAATAGATTTAATTTATATTTACTCAAAAATAAAACAGAAACGCTTTGGAGCGATCCGACTGTTTCTAAGGGAAGACCAGCCACCAATTGTAATCCACCACGTCAGCAATTCCACACAATTCACATGAGGATCGTTACATTCCCGAATGCCCGTGCCAAAACTAGATCTCTTCTTTAGAAGCTCAACCCAGTCGAAGACTCAAACGCCCCTCACAAATTCCAGAAATTCAGATCCGTTGAACACCCCAGTGCCGTCAACCACCAGTTTCGGCTCCATCTCCGTCGCACCCACCATCTCCGTGGCCCACCGGCCACCATCTCTGTCGCGCCCAGCATCTTTGTTGCCCACCATTCGCCCACCATCAGTTTGGGCCTTGGAGGTTACTCTGTTCGGTTTCTGGTAAAATGCTAGAATGCTATGGAATTTAAATGTTGAGTCATGTGAGTGAAAAGAGTTCAAAATATGGCCAAATAGCTGCGGAAGAAGTCAAAATTTTTATATTGCCTTGGCGTCTGCTTAACAACCGAATGGTTCAAAAACTTAAACTTACAGAGGAAGCTTGTTGAAAGGAAGCAATTAGACATGAAACTTAAGGATAACAATCTCTATCATTTTTGCGTCTTCTCCTACAACATTCTGGCAACTTCAGTCGTGGTCAATTCAACTGCCTTAAATTCCAAAGATCCATATATGGTTGTGTTCCATCTTGTTACAGATGAAATAAATTATGCTGCAATGAAGGCTTGGTTTTTCGTGAATGATTTTCAAGTAGTGACTGTTGAGGTTCAACAGTTTGAAGACTTCAATTGGCTAAATGCTTTTTTCGTTCCTGTTCTTAAGCAGCTCCAAGACACCAAAACACAAAGCTGTTATTATTTTTCAGGCAATAATGATGATGGCTAAACTCCAATAAAGTTTTGAAACCCTTTTTGAGACGCAAGATCAGGTCTTTTTGCTGGAAAATTCGCTTTTTTGAGTTTTTGAACTAGAGTAGGACAGGGGTTTGTGAAGAAGATGACTCGGATGAGGGTCTGCGTCGGGCTATCTCCTACAATGCAGTCACATTCGTTTTTCAATGGATCGCCTACGTGACAATCACTTATTGGTGGGCTGTTTTTTATTATAGAACAGACGGACCGGTTCTAAGTTTTTCTCAAAATAAAATAGCATAAACTACGGAAATCACATTATAAATTCAAAACAAGAATATCTATAAATCATCCATTTAACATAAAAGTCGAGCAATATCGAATCCAAAATTAATTTAAAAAAAAAAAAAAACAGCTAAGTAATTTCACTTTTATGGAGTGACCATTTCCCGGCGAATCCAGCCATAGCATACGCAAAAATATACATACGCAAGACAAATCATATCTACTTGAGGTGTGACTTGTGAGGACGTTGAAAGGGTACCTTCTTTGTGATCTATAGGTGATTGGCCCCTTTCCCGCTTACATCTCCGTCTGGGAGTGGAGGTTTGGTCCTCTTCTCGGTGATCCATTGGGTGGGAGATGCTCCGGTCGACAGGAAGTGAGTGAGGATTTAACGAAAATTAATGGGTATTACGCTCAGTTAATATCTGGGTGTATATATATATAGATTTATGAAGCGCGAGCCAGATGAGCGTGGAAGGTAATAGGTATTACGGGGAAACGTCTCTTCGCTTTCTCAGCCCTTTCTTCTTGACGAGAACTGCAGTTGAACTTGATCCAGATTGCCTCGAGTCATTTTTTAAGTTATCTTCATGTTTGGTTTTGAATTTGAGATTGAAAATTACTTTCCAAGGTTTTTATTGATTATTTAAAAATAAATATAAAAGTTACCGATGGATGTTTCGTTCCTATTCTAAAATATGTCTCGCCAGAGGAAGACAAAAAGAAAGGACATGTTTCAACACTAACCCGGTTTCCGAGGAGATTTCCTCCGCCATAATTAATTGAGTTTATTTTTCAGGAGATAAGAAAAACGACTTGTGCCATCCAGTTATGATATTGGAAAGAATAATGATATTATTTCTGTTCATTTTATCCTTTTATTTTGATCTTTCGTATTTAATTTTTTCTATAATTTTTTTAATAGTTAAGGATTGATATTTCATGCATTTTATCTTTTTTTTTTTTTTAATGATCTTTCATATATATTGATATTTTTTTATTTTTAATTTTTTTAAACATGTTTAAAAATATTTGAAATAAAAAAAATATAATTTGCACTAAAAGCACACCAAATAGACAAATTGAGAAATTATAGTAGTACTACTCTATTAGAAATGCTAAGTTTCTATTTAGATAATGAGATGAGATGAGATGATTTTAGATGAAAGTTAAAAATTAAAAATTGAATAAAATATTGTTAGAATATTATTTTTTAATATTATTATTGTTTTAAAATTTGTAAAACTTGAATTGAGATTTGAAAAAATTGAATTATTTATTGTATTTTATGTGAAAATTTGAGAAAATTATAATGATGAGATAAGATGAGTTGAAATGATTTCTCAATCCAAAATGAGCCTAAATATACAGATGAAAAACGTAGTGTTGCTGACATGGCAAGTGCCTTGTTAGCTTTGTTCCTTCACTAGGACACCAAATAAATACTTCAATGAAATAAATTAAAAATTCTACAAAGATTCAGAAATATCCATGACTCAAAGTATCAAAATAACATAAATCATAAACCTACTAAATAAGACTCTCCAATAAATACTTGTACCCCTTTGGCACTTATTCTTCTACGATCATTAAGTCTTGTTTGTTTTCAAGACCAAAATTCAAAACTTTGAAAACTTTGAAAACCTCTCATCCCATCATTACAACTTTCCTAAATTCTCATACAAAATAAAATAAACAATTTAACTTTTTCAAATCCCAAAACAAATATAATATTAAAAAATATATTCTAATAATATTTTATTCAACGTTTTAACTTTAATCTCATTTTATCTCATCTCTGAAAACAAACGAGGCCTTAAATCTTGCTAACACTTCCTACACTTGACTTCCTGCTGAGGTATTAAAATTATCTGAAAAACATTGTGAAGCTAAGGGGTGAATTATCAATAACTCAATAAGCAGATAACATATACTACTATGTAAACATGAGCATATACAGAATCCATAATGTAGAACAAAACATTTATTTTCAGCATGCAGAATCAGAATATTTGCTTTCAAAATGCAGAATCAGAATATTTTCTTTCAGAATGCAGAATCAAAATATGTTATCAAAAATATTAGAGCTAAAATTTCATAAACATTATTATTCAAAAATAAAATTCTTTGGCATATCAAAATCAGAAACATAATTTTCATATCATATCAGAGCATCACATCAGGACAAACTATGTCTAACCGTTGTGGTAGGGTTATAAACCACCATTATACCCGTGGTAGGGCCGTATACCACTATTATCATCCGTGACGGGCTTTTAACTGAACAGAACCGAAAACAGAA
The DNA here is from genome assembly GCA_003123785.1 of Pterocarya stenoptera. Lineage (NCBI taxonomy): Eukaryota > Viridiplantae > Streptophyta > Magnoliopsida > Fagales > Juglandaceae > Pterocarya > Pterocarya stenoptera. Next base: position 345,012 of record QEOT01003245.1, read on the forward strand.
TCAAAGAGTCATGCCAAAGCTTTTCAGATGCCATATCATATCACAACAGAGTACTAAACAAATTCAGATCATTTCACATATTCAAAAATAGATTCAAAATATTTTTGCATCACATGCACAAATTTTCATAAATTTTATATTCGCTCTCTTTGCATAGTTCAAAAACAGAATGTCAAAAATAAGCTCATGTCTATATCAGTCATGACAAAAATACTTTTCTCTTTCATACAGATTTCATGAGTAATGCAGAACAAATAATTGAGGTTGTTTCAAATTTTCTTTTCATAATAAATCATGCACATTTTTCAAAATCGACTTCATTTTATTTCCTTTATGCAAAGTTTAGTATAGGAACCTCGCTTACCTGGACCTTTTTAGCTTTTCTAAATTTTTACACAACAGTTCTAAACGAATATCAATTGTGACCTATAAAATCAACATGTAACTTACTTAAATCTCTAATCAAAACCATATTTTGATATTTATGCCTAAAATACTCAAATAACCTATTTTTCTTAAAAATATAAAATTCTTGTAATCCTAAAAATTAACATCACTTCTTAAATAAATCGATATACACTTAATGTCTCCGACTAATACATCAAAATCTAAATTATTTCTATAAAATCACGTGCATGGCCACATACGTTCCCCATTAAAACTAAGCCCATGTAAAATACATTTTCACTTAATATTTACTTAACATAAATTCAACTGAATCACAAGTCTACTTAACATCAAGCCCAACTTAAAATACATGTCCAAATTTTTAAAAGTCAAGCCCAACCCTTATTTTGCCAAAGCTTTCCTATTAGGGCAAAAATGTAAAAATATTTAAAAGGGTTTGAGGTGCTTTACAGATAATCAGTGACCAAAGGGCTTGATGGCCTTTTCGTAAATACTAGGGAGATCATGGCCATCGGGTTTAAAGCTAG
>QEOT01003245.1:346515-360303 GCA_003123785.1 Pterocarya stenoptera
AATTCTAAAATCACTCGTTAAATTGGGCTTGGGGCTTGAAAAAATATTCCATCATAATAAGTTGGGGCCTAAAAACATATTCCATCGTAATAAACTTTTAGGCCCGAAGTCTAATTCTAAAATCACTTGTTAAATTTCAAGTGGGCCTTTCATTCATATAAAGAAAAAAAAAAAAAATCACCCGCAAGCTTAAATTTTGAATTCTTCAACCTTAAATTTTCCATGCACGCCGAGTCGAGTCAGTAATTGTTCATCTCTAGTTGTTGCAAGGGTTCTACTTCCTGAACCAAGCCATTCAGAATTTCCAGCTAGTTGTTTCATGTCATTCACATTATCAAGAACAACAAGAACTTTTTTTCCTCGCAAACTTTCTTTAATCAAGTTGATTCCTCCATGAATGTTGTCGATCTTCAAATTCTCCGCCCATTTTCAAGATATCACGAAGAAGACGTTTCTGTAAACGAACTAAACCATCAGGCTGTTTTGAAATTTCTTCAATGTTTGAAACAAACTACTGCCTTCAAATCTATCTCAGATTTGTTTATAGATGACTTTTGCTAAGGTTGTTTTACCCATTCCACCCTTCCCATAGATGCCCACGGTACGAACTTCGGTTGTTCCAAGCTTCAATAAATCTTTAATATTTTCTGTGGAAGAATCTATTCCCACAACGCGGCTCACTAATTTACACACAATATCTTCAAGATCAACCCTCTCAATCAACTTTGATTCGTTCCTGATCATGTCAATTCAAATGAGAAATATAATAAGAAAATAAACAAAACACAACAAAAGGGAAGAAAATCTCCAGTAATTGGGGGTCCAAAATGACTTATCATGTCAATCATTTGTGGCACACCATAAAACTATTTTTTTTTCCTTTGAATCTTGTTTTTGGTTCAGATTTGGTTTTTTATTATTTTCGTCTAATATTTAAAGAAAATAATAAATTAGAATTAAAAAAAACATAAGAATTAATTAGCATAATACCCATTTGCATCACTTTCAAGATCCCAACCCGAACAGTCTGCTGCTGCAGTATTGCCTGCATTTGGGCGTTGAAGTGAATTGAGTTGAGATGATAAAATATTGTTAGAATATTATTTTTAAATATTATTATTATTTTCAAATTTAAAAAAATTGAATTGTTTATTATATTTTGTGTTAGAATTTAAAAAAAGTTATAATGATAAGTTGAGATGAGTTTAGAATCCAAAGAGTTCTCTTCGTACCCTCTCCGCATCCACTTGAGAATCGTACTTTTCATGCAAAACAAATGCTTGGCCAAATTCTACAATCTGGTCTCGTACATGCATTGGTTTCACATTATGAAATATTGGAATAAGAGAGTGGACGTTGGTTTTTGTGCAATGCAGGATCTCCACAAGCTCGTAAAGGCACCTCTCGGAATAAGCAATAGCGTTTGGAGAAAACTACAATGGAAATCCTTGACCCTCCAATAGCTTTGAGTAATCCGGCAGGAATGTTCTCACCTCTTTCGAGCTTTTCAGAGTCTATAGGAAGACACGAATTCCGGCTAGCTCCAAGGCAGATTTGAGGTGACCAAGGAAGGTCTTACGGATGTCTTTACTAATGTTGTTAACCCAATTAGATCAGTTTTCACCTAAGACAAAAAAATAATAATCATAAAGTGCATGAAATGCCGGCATAATACCCAGTTGCTGCACTCTTGAGATCCCAGCCTGCAGAATGATATTTTGCAGCTTCAGCAATTGTTGCACCAATCATGAGCTCATGGTTATCTTCTATTTGGAGGGGGAATATTGGAAGCAGTCCGATCAAAAAGTGGAAGAGACTCCAAATGATTCCGTGCTTCAACTCTATATTTTGCATTTACCTGCATTTGGTTTAGCAAACATCCATCTATCGTGCGAACATTCGAGCGAATGGCATTCATCAGATCAAGAACTTCAGAAACGACTTTCGCAACGAGCATTGACTCATCAATCCTGATCATTTTGTCAAAAGGAATGTAGAGAAACAATATAAGCAGAGAGAAAAATTTATACGTCGTGGAAAGCAATTAAGTTGTGTTAAATTTATCAACTCGAAATGATATTCTGTCATGTCATAATTTTAAGCGCAAGTACTCGAAAAGAAAGAAAAAAATAAATAAAACTGAAAAATGTATGAAGAAGTACAAGAGACGGAAAGCATCTATAATACCCATTTTCATCGCTGGTATCCCAGCCCGGAATATTCGCAACTTCCACAAGAGCTTCCCTCCACCGCTGCACCAGTTCCATGTCCCTCCCAATCCGCTCTTCATGCCTTGCAAATGCTTCAGCATAAGTTCCAGTACTCTGCTTTCTGATATCCGAGGGATCCACGTGATAAAATATTGGAAGAAGAATGCAGACTTTGGTTTTTTTACAGTGCACTAGGATCTCCACAAGCTCATCAAGGCAGCTCCTGGAAGAAGCATAGCTTTCGGAAAAAACCACAATGGAGATCCTTGATCGTTGAATAGCATTATGTAGTTTACTAGAGACTTCCTCCCCCCTTAAAAGATCCATGTCATCTCGAAAGACATAAATTCCGGCCCGTACCATGGCATGGTAGAGGTGATCAACGAAGGTCTTGCGGGTGTCTTCACCTCTATATATAACTCAGGTATACGTCGTAATTATCCCCATGAAGTTTGGAAGATGATGGCCGCGGGGTTGGTTCAGTTCTGGCGGAAAAGGAGGAGATTGTTGTCGTGGATTTGGAATGGACTGAGAATGGAGACAAATTCTGTGAGTTCATAAGAGGGATAGAACAGGATAACGAAGGCATAAATTTATCTCAACTTTTCTCACTCTCTTACTTTTTTTCACTCTCTTGATTACAATACATGAACTTATATATACCCGCACACAAGATTGTAAGATTCGTATTAAATTACTCTTGAAAAAATTAAAAGACGACATTTTTAATAAATAAAAAGACAACTTTAAAAAACTTAAAAACGCGCGCTCCGGAAAAACGAATACCCAAAAGTCTTTGGGTTGGATTTGTTTAAACTTCCAACAACAGAAAATGCATGAAATCCAGCCATAGCATACGCAAAATATACATACGCAAGATAAATCATATCTACTCGAGGTGTGAGGAAGGTGAAAGGGTACCTTTTCTGTTATCCATGGATGAATAATGGGCCCTAATAAGAGTTCCGACTCGAACAAGTGGACGGAGATTCTGCTTCCAGCGCCTCAGTCTGGGAGTGGTTGTTTTGTCCTGATCTTCTCGGTGATCCATTGCGTGGGAGATTGCTCTGGTCGATAGGGAGTGAGTGACGATTTAACCAAAATTAATGGGTATTACGCTCAGTTAATTTCTGGGTGTTCATATATGTTTGAGAAGCCCAAGCCAGAGTGTGGAATGAATTACGTGGACTTCTCAACTGGGTCTTTCTTCTTGACGAAAGCTTCAGTTGACCTTGTCCCAGATTGCCTCGAGACATGTTTGACCCAGTTGACATGGTGGATGCTGATTTGTAATTGTAATTTGTATGGTATTGATTTTGTTATTGGTTTTATTATTGAGTGTATTAGAGCACTAGTGTGGACTCAACAAATTTTTCTTTTTTTTTTATTAAAAAAAAAAAAAAGCAAAATTATATTTTGACCTAAATTTAACTAGATTGTATAAAAACTCACCATAATGAACTCAACAAAGTTAGAGTACTTTTAATTTTAATCATTTTCATTAATCAAATATATTAAGTCCAAGTTGCTGGTCAAATATTATTTTGGCATAAAAAAGTCCCTCTCTCGTGTGCTATTCATTTCACGTGAGCTCACAACTTCAGAAAATTTCACTAGTAGTGGGGTCTACCATTAAAAGATTAATTTTTTCATGCGGGTCCCATATTTACTCAATTTTTTTAAAATGAGTGCGCGACGCTCGCGCACTCTATGATTGTAAATATCATTTCTCATTTTTTAATAACAAACAAATATTCAAATTACAATTAGAATTAAAATAAATGAAAATGTCAAAATCAATATTTTAATAGAATAATGGTAGATTTGAAGAGTTTGTTATTTGGTGTTGTTGAAAAGTGGCTAACTAAATTTATAAAAGTGATTTCTCTAGCTAAATTTTGACTAAACTTTGTTGAATCCACTATTAATGCTCTTAGGGACAAATTTTAAATATACAAATTTGGCACAAGTCTTCGGTAAAAAAGTAGACCCCACCGTCAAAAAAAGTGTGACTTTGTGTATTTTAATTTTTAATTTTTTAATTTTGTTAATTGTTTTGTTATTGAGTAGTGCTAGGGTTTGACAACTAATGTATTTTAATTTTTCTTTCTGTTAAATGTTTTAAAAAGTTGCTACTATTGAATTTGTGTATTGTTTTTAAATATTTAAAGATGCTTAAAATTTGTAAAAAAAAGAAGAAGGAATGAACTAGCGCTCACGCCCAACAGTAAGTGTTAGGCGATTGATTAGTATGATCCATATATAATTTATCTATATAACGCCCAGTCGTTTCCTATAAATATGTAATATTTATGTTCAATATACATTAGATTGAATGTGAAAAAGTGAGGAATGGCATGTTGAGTGCTCTAGAGAGAGCAAGAAGCCTTAAGAGAGAGTTGAGATTTATGAGTAGAGAGAAGCTCTTGCAACTCACTATGTGATTGTAATTTCCTCTGGAATAAAATTTCTTGTAGCGTTGTGGACATTGGAATGTTACCAAACCACGTTAAATATTGTGTGTTGTGTGTGTGCGCGCTTGATTCTTATGTTTCTACATTATTGTTTCACTGTCTGTCTCGATATCGTGTGTGTGGGTGAATGATAAAGTGTTGAAAATGCATAATTAAGTTGTTTAAGTGAATGATATGTTTCATCAAATAGGAGTTAAGCAACTTAATTACACATCGAATTTTAGTATCAGACTCCAAATCAATCGATGCTAATATTTTGCTCACAAAAGTCTCACATTTGCCTCCAAAATAATTAAACACTCATATCATACTTATATGTGCAATGCATTTTTGGAAAGAATGAAAGTAGAGGGCATTATTGGAATTAAAGTGTGCTAAGTCATGAAGGATGGAGAGTGAGACAGCCACCGCATGGTTAGAGTAGAGTGAGATTCTCGCATGTACAGGGGCTAAATACTGGAAATCAGAGGTAGGCACTTGATGGAAGAGAACATCCAGACGTGAAACCACTCAGCAACCATTAGAGCTGCGGAAATCAGGTGAAGTGCGCAGGACGTGGAGCAGCAGATTCACGCCTGGGGCCTTTTGCAAAGTCGGTTGGCAATGTCTCGAGTGAGCAACAATAGCAGAGAGGGACGAGCAGTAGACTTGAACCGTTATATATATTCTATTTTCGGTTGGCACAGGGGGAAGTTTTTCTGGATTTTATTTTCCTTCATTTTACGTTTTAGAGCGTTGACCAGAACAATCTTTTTTTTCTCTTATACAATTTTATTTCAGATAGCAACTTTAGATGTTAGGGTTGATTCTTTTAGGAATTTTTGCTAATCTAGAGATGATAGGCTAGACTTTTAGTTTGGGATTCAATGAATAACCCATAACTGTTTTGGGCTGGATTTTCTTTAACGTTATGTGGTTTTGATGATTAACTTGTTGGATTGTATTTCAATTTGCATTTAGAAAGGATTGAAATTCTTTGTTCTTGGTTTAGCTCAGTTGTAGACGTAAAAGCACAATTGATACTTGAACAAGTAACAAGACTTTGATGGTTTTCTTTCCCTAGTTTGCAGTTGTTTTATAATCTGTCAAATAGTTTTATTAGGCAAAAAAACTTGTGGTTCGTTGCTATATTATCCGACCATGATTTCTAGGAATGAGAGAATGGTTGAGTGAAGATGAAAAGAGAAGTAAATCCATTACCAAATCAGTTAGTGAAAATTGCATCGTAAGTGTTTGTTTTATTGTTTCTTACAAGTTTAATTCAATTTCTATATATTTTCTCTAAATCTCTTGGTTCTTGGTAATTTTAGAAACATAGATGCATATTTATTTTCAATATTATTTGTGCTTGAACTTCCAAAATAGTCACTAATTTTACTCTTAATTCAGTCCACACTTCCTTAGTAAACAGCGCCCATTTTGGTGTCGATATAGTTAGTGGTTGACCTTTGAATTTTATTTCTCATTTCATATTCTTTTTTTGTGTTCATTGTTAGATCTTTTACTGTAATGCTTTCTTATATTTTTGAAATTTCTTGTCACCAAAAACGGTAATATGTTATCTTAAGATATGAAAACTTTGCTTAATTCTCATTGTCCCTGTGAATACGATCTTGAGATTTACCCTTGTGTTACTTTGACAGCTTTTGCACTTGGAAGTTGAAATTATAAGTTCATCAGTGAATGATATGAAAATGTGAGAATAGAATCTCTTGAACCCACAATTAATTTAAAAATTCATTCAAAAAAATCAAAATCATGCCAATGAAAAATTTCGACCCGTTGAGGAACTCGTTTCAAGAACCTAAATTATATGAAAATCTAGACCCGTTGAAGAACTTATCTCAATAACCTAAATTATAAGAAAGAACGCCACAAAGAGATTTACCTTTGATAAGTTTAAAAGTTCATTTAAGAACAATAGGAGATAAACTCAACTTAGAATGAATAAATTCATCAAATTTCATAAATTCCTTAAAATGAGGCTACAAAGAGTATTTAAACCAAAACCTAATTAAAATCGTAACAAAAATAAAGCCATTTCTCCCAAAACTACCCCTGAATGAATAGTGTTACGACTACAGTAACTCTGCTATAGTAACTTCTTGAAACCGTAGTTCAACAAAATAAAACATATGTGGGCCAAACATCCTCAAGCCTAATTATTCTAGACTAATCCATATAACTAATAAAGTTAGCCCCTTTATTGAAATAAACAAATCCAAGGCCTTCAATCACATAAATATAATAATAAGCTATAATTTATGTTGCATTTTTTATAACTTATATCAAGTGGATCAAAACTGGTTCTTCTTCTTTAAAGCCCATCTTGTGCATTGGGCTCTTGCTAGCTTCATCCCAAGTGGATTACAACAATCCTTATATTACTTCTTTGATTTCATTAACTCTTGATCTTGTAATTGGCACACTTGGAATTTACAAATGATCTTTAAGACTAGGTCAATGTTGGTGCCCATCAGTGTGGTGCCGTTATTTCCACAACAACGAGTATCAAAGCCAGGTTCTTGGGGTTCGGGGCTAAATAATGTCTAGAGAAGATGTGAAGGTTGGAATCGAGAAATTTGATGACACAGATTTTGGTTATTGGATGATGTAGATTGAGGAGAAGAGACTTGATCTTCCTCTACAAAAGAAACTGGAAAACACAGATAATGTTGAGTGGAATCTATTGGATTGAAAGATTATGGGGGTTATTCGACTCACCCTATCTAGATCAATGGCGCATAATGTTATTAAGGAGAAAATTACGGCGGATCTTATGGCGACGGCTAGTAACAATGTGCATATAATGAAAAAATTATTTAATTTGAGAATGTCAAAAGGTACGTCTATTGCCCAACACTTGAAAGACTTAATACGATCACAAATCAATTGTCTTCTGTGGAAATTAACTTTGATGATGAAATCAAAGTATTGATTACGTTGGCATCGTTGCCAAATAGTTGGGAGGCCATAAGGATGACGGTAAGTAATTCAGTCGGCAAGATGAAATTGAATTACGATGACGCACGTGACATGATTCTTGTTGATAAGGTATGCATGAAAGAATTTGGGAAGTTTTTTAGTACCGATTTGGCCTTGAGTGTTGACAATCGGTGCTAGGGACTTGTCAAGTCCAAGAACAGAGGCTAAGTAAGTCGAGATATGGGCATCAATTTACTTACTGGAATTGTGGCAAGCCGAGACACATCAAAAGAGACTACTGGAATCAGGAAAGTACTGAGAATGATGCAATAACACAATGGCTGAAGAAATACAAGATGCTATATTTCTTGCAGTACGCAGTTTAGTGGATGATTGGGTGATGGATACAAAGGCTTCATTCCATAGCACCTCACATCGAGAGATCATGCAAAACTATGTTGGTGGTATTTTGGAAAGATGTACACGACTAATGGAAAGACACTGTGAGAGACGGGAACAGAGTGTCTGGTGTTCCAGGGACATCTATACCTATAGTTGATGCTCGCAGAGCTACCAGGACAACTAGACCTCTACACTGGACACCTACCTTGATCAATATCCTGTTGACAATCGTCTTTGCCCAAGTGTGAACTGCAGACGTATAGTGATCCACAATACAAATGTCAAATCTTACGAGTAGGGAGATCGAGCAAGTGGGAGTTAGCTAAAAAAGCTGACTAGCCTTCTAGGAAGGAAGCGGAGACTACATAAGAAATGTACACATCGACTGAAGATAATAGGTTATCAGCAAGAGGTGTGATCAATTACCTAGATCAGAGAAGGAGACATCAACAACAGGTTGTTTGATGTTTGCCAGGGTTGGTTCAAGATCGGATATTCTTAGTGTAGTTGGAGGTCTGAGTCGCCTCGTAGATGTACTAACTGAGGGCATGTACCTGAGAGATTGAAGTCGGGCTTGACTTTAGTGTGTTTTTTGGCTTGAAGACGGGAGTTGTGAGATACAAAGGGGTAACACCCCGCTCCCCACGATTAATAATAAAGTCACTTTTAGAAATTCTCGGAAGCCTGAGTGCTACTACTGAACTTTGACTTAAAAATATTTTCTTTTATTCTAAATGAAGCATTAGGTACAAAGATTCTATAAATAAAATAATTCTTTATTAAAATACCGAGATCATAAAAGAGAGTACGCGGAAGCATTTATTAAAATTTCTCAAAATAGGTGCCATAACATCATAAATTAAAATCTATTTACATGATCTAGGCCACTGTCACGCCTCCTTAGACTAAGTTGCATCCTGCAGCTCTAACTTCATAAATATTCTGACTTGTGATGGTTTAAAAACATAAAAATAAATTAAAATGAGTCGATGACTCAGTAAGAAACTCATCATAACGTAAACATACTTCACATAAGGTTTTTCATAAAATATTTCATGCTGAGAATTTAAAAGCATGATTGTTCATACGTATCTTATGACATACATGAATTATCTTGGCTTATCTTATTTATCAGATTGGCCCACACACTTAACCCTGTGTACAGGGTTATGCACTGGCTCCATATCCCGCGGTAATAAGGGGAGCTGCTAATAGTATTCTGGCATATTATGGTAGACCATGCTTAGCTCAGTGGCTTGCACATCCACCCATAAGTCGCATTGGTACCATGCATTTGAATGGCCACTGATTAACTATTCTGCACTTATCATTCACTTGATCTTATGAAAGTTTACGTGCCTTATGCAACGTCAGATGCATAATACATGCATAACTATAATATGTGGAATGAAATATGATAAATAACGTGCTTGCAAATATCATGACATGCGTGGTATGTAAACATTGGCTTCAAAAGAATTGGTTTTAATAATAATATATATATTATTAGTTAACGTATGCTAATTCTAATTTATGATCAAGCTACTTACTTTGTAGTGTTGCTTCCTAAAATTTTCCACACAGAATCAATCATGGTGTTGAACTGTGAGATTTATGGTTCTTTTTCCAAATAACACATGGAATAGAGATTTAGGAGAGGATGACAACCAGTTTGTGTTAGACTGAGTTAAAGAGTTTTAATGTGAAGATAACTTATAGAGTTGTATCCCTGTTGGAATATGATGCAGACAAGTTCAAGTTCGAGTTGGACTTGGTCGTGATCATTCAAGAAGAGAGTTTGAATTTAAAAATATGGTCTAGTAGTTCATTTAATATATGATTGGTAATGACTGAGACTGCGTAGGGGATTTCAATCAGTAATAATTTTAAATTGAAATAAATTTCTAATGGCTGATCTTTAAATTCTAAAAGGAATCTAATTCGTTCAATAAATAATAAATGAGATTTAACCTAATTATTGAGCTTAATTAAAACGTAATGAAAAGAACCTAAGGGCAGCTACTACAATTAGATATTTATTTTCAACTAGACATATCCTAATCAATCTCAATAATTTATCGATCAAGGACTTATCCAATATGGCCCAATAAATATAATTTAGGCCCAATAAAAATTATTAATATCTCGAATTAATTATTGGGTCGGGTAGTTGGTGATGGGGCTTGTGCTGAAAATAGTGGTTGGCATGTGGAGAATCAATCTCGAAGTGGGAGATTGTTGGATTATGAAGCCTGGTCGTTTTGAGCTAAAAAGATGTCAAGTTGAGAGTTCATTCGACTTTCGCTCGACATAGAGCTTGAGGCGCACGACGAAAGGCTCGGGTAGAGAATTCGCTCGAGGCGCACGAGACGGTAAGGTCGACCGAAACTCAACCCTAGAGTCTGCTCGATTGGCTGCTCGAGCCAATGTTGGATAGGTTCTTCACTCGAGGCATGCTCGACACTCTACTCGAGTGAATAACCCAGTTTTTCCATATTAGGATTTCTGACATGTTTCTTATAAATATGTAATATTTATGTTCAATATACATTAGATTGAATGTGAAAAAATGAGGAACAGCGTGTTGAGTGCTCTAGAGAGAGAAAGAAGCCCTAGAGAGAGAGTTGAGATTTGTGAGTAGAGAGTAACTCTTATAACTCACTGTATGATTGTAATCTCCTATTGAATAAAATCATCTGCAGCTCTGTGGATATAGACTCGTTGCCAAATCACATTAAATACTGTGTGTCGTGTGTGCGTGCTTGATTCCTATATTTTCTCATTATTTTTTCATTGTTTGTCTCCATATTGTACGCGTTGTGTGCGCGTGCTTAATTCCTGTATTTTTGCATTATTGTTTCACTATCTGTCTTGATATTATGTGTATCGTGTGGGGTTGTTATTTCAACAACAGGTTTATTGTGTCGTGATTGTGGATAGAGAGTTCTTTTTTATAAGAGAAATGTTTTAGTCATGAAGAGATTTCAAACTACATAGTTTGATGTAGTATGTTAGATTGTAAAATTATTTTTATTGTAAAATAGATATATAATGTATCATATTAAATCATATCAATTTATAAATTTATTTTTATAAAATCTTTTTGATACCGTAAAACTTCTCTATGGCTAATATGGAAGCTGACATAAATAGTGCCAAAACAGTGCGTGAACAATGTCAAAACTGACGTAAACAATACATGAATAGTGAAGCTGACGTGAACAATACATGAACGGTGCACAGTGGAACCCATCCCTTTTTCAAATCCCAAAAAAAGTCAAAACTATATCGTCACATTTTAACTAAAAAAATCTCACTAATATTCAAAAGATCTCATCTTATATGAACTGTCTATCCAAACCCACCCTTATTTTAAAAATAATAATAATAATAATAATAATAATAATAATAAAAAGCAATTCAAGTTTTCTCTCGTTTTCCTAAACCCTACCTAAAAATAATTCTAAAAAGTTTCATATATTCAACTATTTCCATTACCAAACATGGTTGTAATTTGTGTATGTGAATAAACTCGAGCTACATTCGCAGGAAGGAAATGGTAATGGCAAAGAAACTTGATCCATGAAAAAATAGTCACCTAAACATCAATATCATCCTCAGATTTGTAAAGATAGTTCCAAGCTTATCTTTACGATTGGCCCGTTAAATATTTTAATATTAACATTAATAATTGGTTCTTCAATTTTATCTACGATAATAAATAATAACATTTAGAAAACGTATCTCTCTCTATTATATTTTGATGAAGAATCCGACTTGACTATGAGAGAAGGATTACTCTAACTACTTTACCTTCGAGTGTCTCCCGATGGCTAGAGGTACAATAATCTTATAGGTGAGAATCTTTTAACCCTATAATGCTATTTATAAACTTCTAGCCATTATGAAATTTAGAGGTATTCGTATCTTACTATGACTAAATTTGGAGGCATTATTGTCCCACTGTGACTCATTAATTAAGTGATAATATTTGAATTACTTTAAATTTATTAGGATATGAATGTGTGGGACGTTATTAAAACACTTACATGGCCTCCTAACCGCATATGAATATGTAACCAAGTACATAATCGCAAAACAGAAAATCTAAAGTAAACACTCTACACTTTGACTAACAGATAGAACATGTTTTAAACTTAAGGGGCAAAACGTAACTAATGAACAAAAAACAATACAAAAATGGGGGTGGAATCATAAAAATGCTTTGATTACCTACCACAAGGTCCGCCAAGAGCCAGCCAATTTCAACATCAAGATTGTTGAGTATAAAATCAACAACCAATAATCAAGTCTAGAGATAAGGCCGAAAATAAATAAGATAAATTGACTCAGACACGTATAAGAAAAGGATTTCATAAAGCAAGTATGATATAATCACTCTTAAGGAAGGAAAAAATAAAAAACCTCCATAAGGGAAGGAAATCTCCTCAGATTTGAGGACTCCATTACGTATAATGACTCAAAAAATCTCCTTTCCTGAGAAGGATGTCGTCTCCTTAACCCTTCACATTTTCTACTTTCTTCCATTGTATTGAGAGATATGTGAGGTTATGAGATACTGTAGAATCATCCATTATAATAGATTTCACTCACAAACGACCCGTAGACGTAGGCTTTTATGTCGAACCACATAAATTTCTGTGCCTCTCATATTATTTACTACCGTAGATGAATGACTAGAACACTGTATTGACACCCAAATCCCAATAATGGGCCGATGATGACTCTTTCTCCTATTTTAGCATATTGTGCAAATTTATGCATTAACAACGATAGTCAATATATCAATATTGGGGAAGCTCACATACACACAGGAAAATAGTCCTAAATAGGGATGTAAAATTTTCAGTCCAAGTTGGAAAAACTAACCGGACCCAGACCAAAATTTGTTTGATTGATTTCAGTCCTCCATTTGTGGGACCAAATGGGTTTCAGTCCGATCCTAGGGTCTGTGATTTTTGGACCAGACTTGACTGAAACCAACTGAAAAATATATATTTTTTAGAAATATTTATATATAATATATTATTTTATATTGTAATTGTATAAGTTAATTATGTAATTTTCATTTAATCTATTATCATTGACCACATAAAATGTTAAATAATATCATAAATCATATGATAATTTGTCATTATATGTAGATACATCATACATTCATACATACTCTACTATATACACTTAATTAAAGTAATTAGATAATTCTTTTAAAGCAAGCATTAATTATATATGCTATCAATTAATAATATATAATAAATCATATGATAATTTATGTCATTATATGTAAATATATCATATATTCATACATACTCTACTATTTACACTTAATTGAAGAAATTAGATAATTTTTTGTATATAAATAATTTTAGGCTGAAAATGGGATAAAATATCAGGACTTGGGCTGAGATCTAACTAGAAATGTTAGTTGGGCCACAAAATATAAAACTGGCTCATTTGGTGTTGGGTGGACCAATACTTAACAGTCCGGTCTGGGGTGGGAAAAGGATGGGCCGAAGTGGTACGGTCCGGTCCTAAAAACACAATACGGACCAACCGGAAGGATCAAATTCACTCTTGGTCCGAAATGAGAGAAAGCATTCACCAACAAAAATATATTGTAGAGGTAACAGGTAGTTAAAAGATGAGGGAATAAAACTTCAGAGTTCAGCAAATGAAAACTTGGTAATGTCTATGAGCATACACACAAGACCTTAACAAAGCTTCAACATTTCAAATTCTGTCATCTTCGTCGATAT
>QEOT01003245.1:360437-377043 GCA_003123785.1 Pterocarya stenoptera
TTTCAAAATAGAAAAGACTAGTATGTCCTCCTGAAAACAAATCCTTGTATATTAACATGTAGCATTGACTTTGTTCTCGGACACCCGGTGCCAATAAAAAAAAAACATGTAACATTGGACACACATCGAGCAACATCAACTGCTTGGATAGACAGCTGACAATCATCTGATGACATAGCTCAATATAAAACTTTTAACTTTCCCCCTAATTATCCCATCAAGCCACAGTTAGCGATAGAAAATAAGTAGGGAACAACTAGAGGTCAAAAAGTCCAACTGAAATTCACAGGAGGCTAAAAATGGAATAGGTCAACAAAACCCAGGCTCTTCTCCAATCAATTTCTTTATGGATTTTTTTTATTTTTTTATTTGTCAATGAGTGTGTTCCTTCAGAAGTCTACTGCCATTCAGCAGTAAACTCAATGCTTTCCAAAAGGAAAAGGAAAAGAGAAATTGAATTTGGAAGGCTCAGATCAGTGCCACTATTTTTACCTACAAATGCAAGTGAATCAATTAACCATCTCTTGCTTCACTGTGATGTACTTAGAGCTTTGTGTGGTATTTGACATTCATAGAGTGGCTTATGCCTCAAAGGACGGTAGAGTTTATGGCTTGCCTAAAATGGCAGAAAAGTACTGTTTGTTGTTAAAAGATTTGGAGAATGATTCCATTATACTTGGGCTCGTTTGGATAGTGAGATGAGATGGTTTTAGATGAGTTGAATAAAATATTGTTAAAATATTATTTTTTAATATTATTATTGTTTTGGGATTTAAAAAAGTTGAATTGTTTATTATATTTTTTGTGAAAATTTGAAAAAGTTGTAATGATGAGATGAGATGAGATGATTTCTGTATCCAAACGAGCCCTTAATGTGGCCTCTCTAGGAGGAATGCAATGTCCAGTGCTATGATGATGGGAGATGATGGTGTCAGAGCTGGAAAAACTACATTTAAATGCCTCTATGTTTGGATGGCGGCACATCACAATCTTCACTTTCCTAACCTTGTAGATTTTATGGATGAGTATTTTCCTTCTTTCCCTCAAGAAGGGTGCAATCTCTTGTAACTTACTGTGTTCTCGGGCTGGGCCACTCCTTGAAATTAATAGAATATTAATTACTTATAAACAAAGATTTACTACATACATTGATCGGCATGGTCCAAGACAGAATTCCTATGACACAAAACCTATATGAGGTATGGAGGAAAAAAATTATCTTTCCTTCTTCTATTGGGCCAATAACGAAAATTGAAAAATAGGATCTTCTTAGGTCCTCAAGTTCAGAGCAGTCGATGAACTTGAATGCTGTCTTATTTATATCTTATTACTTATCAAAAAAAGAACTTGATTGTTCTATCTAAAATTTGATTAAATGAAAACCCAGTTTATATTATTTTATTTTGGTTAACCATGTCCAATACATGGACAATGGGTGTCAGAAATAAAACAATTATACAACCTTAACAGTACATGAACCACAATCAGTAGTAGCAAATCATCAATTAACTTTCGACAGCTCGTATAACTCCCTTAATTTTTGGAATCAGATTGTAGAATCCTATAAACCTAAGTTCTAAGACGTCATGCCACAACGTCCCAAAAGCTCCGCTCAACCACTAACATTCTTTACCATCTTCTTCCCCTATTGTGCTCAACTCCACTCAATACGCTCAGTCTAGTTCCACACATTTTGTTTCAGAGTAACCTACACACAACCATATCTTACCTCAAACCTTCAATGCGGCACTTCATCAAACACTTGTTGCCTATCATATACCTTCTGCTTTAGAGAAAAATTTACCACCCCGACGCAATAATAATATCTAATCTCCTCCAACTAAAGTGAAAATATTTAAACGGTACTGCCTCAAATTCTAACAATGATATTTAACAGGCATACACAAGCACAAAACGTACTTAAAAACGCAACAAAACGTACGTATGTATCTGCAGGACACGCACAGCATACACGTGCTTGCTTATACCTACAGATACTACGGGGTTTTATGACCTCCGTAAATCTTTTGATGATATTGAACTAGTTTCTCTGATTCAAACATCAATGTGCAATTTCTAGGATTGTGATCTCAAAACCTCAATCTCTCCAGAGTACTAAGAAAACAAGACATCATACTGAGAAAGATAACAAAAGAATCATATTCATTGTACACAACGGACCTGCGACGACGACTCTCTGACGTGCGGCGAGGGAGAATGACGCTGTTCAGCTCCTTCGGTAGTAATATAGAAGCAGCTGCGGAGTGGGGAAAGTCGAAATGTTATCCGTACATTTCTTTTCTACTGCTGATTTACTATTTAGATATTTCTTCTGCTCTTTAAATTTGAATTAAAAATTTTATAATATGACTTTTTATAAAATCTAAAAATAAATAAATTTATCAACATAATCATATAAATTAATTAAAAATAAATTTAATTTTATAAAAATTAAGACCATGTCCTGAAATTTGTTAATCCAAATTCAAATAAAAAAATAACTGAATAATAAAATATTAATAAAGAGATATAAGGTTATTTTAGATCTAGTTTAAGTATTGAGCAGGTATTTTTAAATATTTTGAGAATAATTTATTATTATTTATTTATCTATTTATTATTATTATTAATTATTATTTTTTTACTAATATTTATATAATAACTCAAAATATCTGCCCAAACGCAACCTTACTCAATATGGAATGTGGCAGAACAATCCAGCGTATGGGTCGGGCTTTTTTTCAAGAAAAATTGTACCTTGGATTCTTTCTGCAATGAAAAGAGACCCAAATAGTCCAACCCCTTTTTATATCATCCATTCTTGATGATTAATATGGGAAAAAATGTTTTTCTCAATATAAAATAATGGGAAAATGAATGATTGAACGTTGGTTAGGATGAAAGTATATATTTTGTATAAAATTAAAATTATTCAATATATAACTCTACATTATATTAGTTAAAAAAATAATATAATTTTTTTTAATTTCTTTTCGTATTTTATAATTACACTAGCCATATATTAGTTAATAATTTGACTTTTAATTATCTTATTATTTTCTAACTATCTGTTTTTTTTCAATCTAATTATACAACACAGACCACATCTGAATATGTATAATCAAATACGGGAGAGGGAGGTTGAAAGAGAGACTGGCTATGAACATTAAAATTTAGACTATTTCAATTATATTTAAGTAAAATTTGAAGATGTACTGATATTTAGCTAAACTTACCGGTGCTATGACGTGGCCATCTCACATTCTTGACACGTAAATCAGAAAGTACTGAAGATGGAACCAGCTTTAGGAACCGTTAACGCTGTATTCGATCGATTAAAGCCAAGAAATGCAGGGACCAGCTGGAGAGCACGTGTCATAAGTATGGGCCTTGCATCCAACGTGGTCCCTTTCCTACAATAAACTTGACCTTTTTTTATTGTACCATGTAGTCCCTTTCCTTGCTGCCAATATTCTTAGATATTCTGGGTTGAAAGAGTTTTGCAGAGTGAGTGAAAACTGCAAAACATGTCTGAATTATCTAATTCTGCAGAAGTTAACTTTGAGTCCTACCCTCCTATCTTTCGCCGGTGGCCGGAGAGCCAGACCCAGAACTTTGACACCGCCGTTGCTGATGCTATCAACAACGACATCCCAGATTCCGACCCCATACCTGTCATCGATCTCCAATGCTTAAACCTTGACAGGCTCGGAGAAGCTTGCAGAGATTGGGGTCTTTTTCGTTTAGTCAACCATGGGATTCCTCCTGCTCTTTTGAGCCAGCTTCAAGACCATGCCAGCAAGCTTTTTTCTCTTTCATTCGAGTTCAAGCAGAGCCTCTTTAGCAGCCCTTTGTCGTACTTTTGGGGCACCGCTGCCCTTACTCCATCAGGTGCAGCCCTACTGAGAGGCCCCCAGAAGAGTATTAGCTGGGTTGAAGGGTTCAATGTTCCTCTTGGTCCACTCTCGCAGCTGGAACCTGAAGATCCCGTACTTGCTTCTTTCAGGTACACCTTCCTCGTTGGAGAAATAACAATTTTCATTCTTTTTTACCGTAAATGGTGATTGCATGGGAAAGATATTGATGGACAATAAAGTAGAAATTAGATTAGACGGTCAATGAGAAGAAAATAGCTAGATTCAAATGCCCCCTTTATTATTTTTAGAAAAATTCTTCTCATCAGTTACTATTTACCATCTCATACCCCCATCTTATAAAAAATATCTCAACACCCTATAAAAAAAACACTATCACACCTTAAAAAGCTATAAATGTAGAGTGTGTGATGTGAATAGTTGTTGATTTGTAGTAAAACTCTATGGAAGAATCTTAAGATGTTAGTAGTTACTATTTATGTATAAATACAATAATAGTTGTGCTACATATACTTAAAATTTCACGTACAAAACTCAAGACTTATTATTAAATTCAAATTTTAAATTTTAAATTTATAATCTTGAACATATCCATAATTGAATCGTCGTTACGTTTATACTTATAAATAGCATTTTTCAATACAACACGGAAAGAAGTGAGATAAAGCAAAATTTGTTGATAGATTTGTATTTGGATTTAGGTTTTAAATAAGGGCAATGATGCAATACTAACTACTCTATAACTTATCTACAATTTTATATTAAAAAATAATTTCTTTCACTTTAATTCAAAATTATTGTCCTAACATGAAAAAATAATTATTTAATACTTATTTGTAAATGGAGTGTAATATAGGTGGTCTTATTATATTATTTTCCTTTAAATAAATTGACAATTTTTAAATTTAATGAAATTTAAAATCAATTTTAAATAATGGTTTAAATTTGACTCTTCAAATATTAATCTATAATCTAAATAGGAGATTCGAATTTTAGAGAAAACCAAACTAAATTCTCTTCTTAAATCTAGTTGTCTAAATGCATTATATATCAACTTTTTTTTTTAAATGCTCAATATGATTTATGAGTTATTCTATTCTTAAGACAGTGTATAGAGCATACAATCCAATTATTTAATAGTAAGATTTGATTAGTAATATTCAAGTTTTAAAATTTATTTTCTAAATCATGAAATTATATCATTTAAGTACTTTAGCAGATGTGCTCCACACACCGGCTTCATTGCGCATATAAACTTTTCATGATTGATTTAGTTCCATTCTTTTATGTATATATATTTGTATATTTTGACCAAGTGCTTATAATTCTATATGTGTCACAAGATTGCTGCTAGAAGAATATGGAAAGCATCTGGCTAGACTTGCTACCACGATATTTGAGGCAATGGTGATGAAACTCAATCTGAATTTAGAAGAAGTCAAGTCCAATCTATCGGAATCCACAGGAAATGTACGTATTTACCGCTACCCACTACACTCCATGGCCAACTCTACATGGGGCCTAGACGCGCACACAGATAGCTCAGTGTTGTCCATTTTGAGCCAATACGAAGTGGGTGGACTTGAAGTCCTCAAAGACAATGAATGGCTCCAAGTTAAACCTTTGTCCAACACTCTACTCGTCAATCTTGGAGATATGATGCAGGTTCTCAAGTGCTTCTTTTAGAATTAAAAAAAAAAATTATTATTTTTCATCACTATAAAAAAATTATTTATTTGTGATCAGTTATTTTCAACGAAAATGATTATTTCCTGTCAAAATGAGTCTATTTTTATCGTAGATAGTCGTTAATTATCATTATAAATAATCCTTCACAAATGTTTGTTTTTCTTATAGTGCATCTTGAATTTTATCATCTTCAGTAACATTAGTTGACGTGGTATGGAGATACTTAAAATGTGAAATATCAGTTGATATAATTGATCAGATGATAAAATTCAAGATGAAGAATAATACCACGTACTCTTAAGATAACATGAAATCACGTCAGCTTGTGAGATCTCTTTATGGCTAAAACATTTTTTTAACATAAAACAAAATGCATTGATTCAAGATTCATTCGATTAAATATTGTTTTTGACTTTTTGGTTGATGATGACATTTGATTATAGGCAATAAGTAACGACGAGTACAAGAGTGTGGAGCACAGAGTGAAGCTAAACAAACAGAAAGAGAGGATCTCAATCTGCTACTTTGTGTTTCCAGATGAAGGCAGTGTGATTCGGAGTTCCAAGTACGAGCCCTTTACATACACTGATTTCCGAGCACGAGCGCAAGAAGAATTGAAGACCCTTGGGTTTAAAGTTGGGCTTAGAAATTTCAAGCTTACTCAGGCCTCTTAAGAGCCCAATGGACTTGCAAACAAGGCTCAATATGACTTGCAAAAAAGAGTTTCTTTTCTTTTTGTTTTTGGATAAGATTCATATGAAGGCAGTCTAATTTGAGTAATATTCTCATAGTACTTTATTATTATTTATTATTTTATTAATATTTTTTACTTATTTATTATTATCATTTAATATTTTTTTATTTTTTTATTACTATTCACAGAATAATTGAGAATACCTCACTATCCAAACGCAACCTAAACTCCTATACTTCTTTGACATTTATTTGATGGTGTCCAGTCTCCAACATATTACAGCTTTGCAAGATGCATAAAAATAGAAAAAAAGGTTCAAGATTCTGTTACATTTGGTATTTTGTCAATTCTAATCACACTAATATTTTGAGAAGTGCTAGATTTACAAAGTAATCTTATAAAAATAAGTTTATAAATTGACGTGAGTTAATATAATATGTCAGATCTATTTTGCATAAAGTAATGTTTAATAATCTAATATATATTATATCAAGTTTATCTAATCACATTTCATCTCATATTATCATTACAATTTTTTCAAATTTTTAAACAAATATTAACATAAAAAAGAATTATTTTTATCAGCTGGCCCTCTACCGAGGGTGGCTGATCGTTGACAATGGGTACAAAGGTGATTTATTTTATTTTATTTTTGCACACAATTAAACAAATGAGCAGTTGGTGGGAATCTATAAAAGGAATCGTCGTTTAGCATTCAAATGTAGCACATGTTGGTGTTTATCATATATTATACATGCAAATACAGGAGTAGAGCTGAGCATGCAGGCCTCATGAGAATATTGGCCAGTTCTTGAACATATCACTGTTGCCCGTACGTCTCCACTCAATGAAAAATCTCACTTATTTTTGTCCTTTTTTTTTTATTTTTTATTTTTTTATTTTTTTATGTAATCTTTCACGAATAAATTATTTTTTTAGGTGGAAAATGATACATACATAACATTTTAGAGTACTCTCAATTAATGGATCGTTTATTATTTTGCAAATTTATGTAAAATGATGAATTATATGTCAAAATAAAGTAAATTACTTATGAGCTAAAGTGTTTATCTACATTTAACACCCACTATTCATCTATGTAAGCATTTTTCTATTTATTTTTCATAATCTTTCTTTATTTTTTTCACATTTCCACTTTTATTTATAAACATAATAAAATTACAGTATTATTGGAATATTTTATTTTAATAAAAAGAAGTATATCCGTGTTAGCAATTTTGCAAAACGTGATAAAAAGATAAAAAGTTTAAAAATAAGAAAGAAAGAGAATATTTAAATGATGTAGAGAAATAATAAATAAGTTGAAATATGGTGCATGTATTACAAAAAATAGTTAGTTCAATTTTTATTTTTTTTTTAAAAAGTGGGTTTTTGATTAGTTATTTCATATAGAAATTTAGATAAATCATTAGGAATAATCTTATTTTACTTTTATTCTTATGCAACAATGTAATATTGTCTCTCAATCATGAAATTTATCAAGAATTTTGACTTTTAATTTTGATTTAATGTGTTTAAATATTAAAAAAATAGAGATTTATTGCTAACCGAAGCACATATTAATTGACTTTAAATTAATCTTCTCATTAGCTACTATTTACTATCCCATATTCTATAAGAATAAAAAGAAAAATATGTCAGATATAAAAATGAATAATGACTGATATATAGCTTCTGAATATCATTTATTAGGCTTATAGGTAACCTTGACAAGTCAATTTGAGTATATTTCGGAGAGCTATTGGAAAAGATTGAAAATGTACGAATATAATTTTTATATATCTATATATATATAGTGGTGCTAATCCAATAAAATGTCCTTAGTAAAAAACACCCATCTATTGTCGGAATTCATTATCGGTGGCTTTAATATTTTCCATATATATATATATATCGATGCAAATATAAGAAATTAAAATAGGTTATTTATCAATCCGTATATTACGCCTGGGAGATCATAGACATGTAGAAAGAGACAAAAAAAATCGAAAAATACTAGCTAGTGATAAAAAAAAAAAAAAAAATCAAGTAACTTTTGTCCGTTATTAATTCAGATTTCTCCGGCATAAATCTGAAATGCAACAAAGTTCTAGCTTTATACGTATTTAAATTTGTAGTAATTATAATGCAGTCTTAAAATAGTGTTTATATAAGTAATTTTATTTATACAATAATAAAAATAGAAAAATGCTAAATGTACTCATAAAAAAATGTACAGAAAACTTATATCTACTGGCTTTTCACCCTTCTTTTTTTCCCTTATGTTTTATTTTATTTTAGTGAAAATAATGTACAGATGAAAAAATCACTTGTGAGTGCAATTAGCATTGCCATAAAAATACCAGGTTATCAAGACTTTGAAAATATTTGATATATTTTTTAAAATTTTATTTAAGATTAACATGGATTGACACTCTTCAGAGTAGTCAAATGTAAGTGGTCATCCACATTGGATATAGAATAGCCATAGCCTGTGATCCAATAATGATTGAAGGGAAGTACTTTAGAATATATAGGGATTGCATAAAAATAAACTCACGAACTAATTTGACTTGATATGATATGTCAAATTGTAAAGTTACTTTTATTGTAAAATAGATCTAATGAATCACATTAAACCACATCAATTTGTGGGTTTAGTTTTTTGTAATCTCTTTTATGTATGTGGCAGTTCTTATGATCGAAAGTTCAAATATAGTAATGATGGTCTGTTGTTCATGGAAATCTTCACACAAGTTAGACATTGGAGAACTTGGTTTTGATATTAAAAATAGAGACGCTTGTTTCCAATTTGCTAAAGTCGAAAAGAAATCCAGAAATGAGCAAAAGATGAGACTTTAGTCGGCTAATCATCACAACAGAAAGGGGAGATGTTCTAAGGGCGAAACAATATTTTTATGGATCAAACTTTAGGCCAATCATTTGCATCTGCCTGCACATCCTAGTTTGTCACCTGGTACTATTTTATATAGAATGATCCAAAGCACATGTTTTTTCTAGTCCTGGACATGTCCTCAATTTATAGATTATTGAAAAGGGGTCCGCAAATTTCTGAGTCCCCAAATTCATAATTATTTTGTTTTTATACATTTGACCTCTTCTTTCGGATTCTGATATCACATTTATATAACCAAATCAATTTCGATCAAGTCTGGTCTGTATTTGTGGAGTTGTTTTAGGAATGTTTTATTTTGAGTTTCTTAGATGTTACGCCCTTTCTGTGCTATCGGTGGTCTTTAATCTTTAACGGTTCAAATTGAGCCATGCAAACTCCATAAGAAAAGTTTGGTTTTTTTTTTTTAGTTAAGACTAACAGAAACGCGCACCCCCACAAAGTCCATGTGAAAATAGGAGATTCAGTGCGTGTGTTTCTTGGTGAGCAAGTTACTCTTTAGTGTAATCAAAGCGTTGCCACCTAAACATAATTGAAGTTTCTGATTTTCTCACTCTCTCCTTAGAAGTTCTGTAAACTTTGGCTTACACCTCAATGGCAATACCGGCGGACGCTCCAAAACTCGGTAGAAAGAGAAAGCGAAAGAGATTAGCCACCGAAAAAAAGCTCACTGTAGGTGAAAGAGTGGAGGTGATACAATGCTCTGCCTTTGTTTGAGGCGTCCTTCCTTGTCTTCATTGTTTTTCGTTAGCAATTCATGGGTTGTGATTTTCTGTCTTGGTATAATTTTTGTGAATACCCAATTGAGTTTATTATTCATTCGGTCTATTGATTATTTGATTCTACATCGATTCATTTTAGTCATATTTTCATTATTTGATTTTTCTCATAATATTCTTGTCCATATGTGGCCAGTTTATGGTTTGTATGGCATTCATGAAAGCCGTCAGTCGAGGCTCTGTTTTGGGGAAGAAAGAGTGGACCTTTTTTTTTTGGGTTAGTTGAGAATTCCAGGTATTATGTTAAAAAAGCTGTAAACTTTTGCAGGTAAGGAGTGAGGAAGATGGGTTTCAAGGCTCATGGCACCCTGGAAGTGTCATTGCATGCTATAACCAAGGTCGTCGTGTAAAGTACGACCATCTCCTATGCAATGATAAGTCTGATAATCTTGAGGATGTCGTGTATGTTTCACGTTCATTGAATGGCATTGGTTCTACTGATGCGAACAGCTGCAACTATCGTGGGTGTATAAGGCCGACGCCACCTCATGTGGAGTTTAATAAATGGGTCCTTTCCTATGGTCTGTGTGTGGATGTGTATTACCAGGAGGCTTGGTGGGAAGGTGTGATTTTTGATCATGATGACGGTTCGGATGAGAGAAGGATTTTCTTTCCTGATTTGGGCGATGAATTAAAGACAGGAATTAACATGTTGAGAATTACTCAGGACTGGAGTGGGGCTACAGATAATTGGCAGCCTCGTGGGATCTGGTCATTTCTCAAGTTGATTGAGGAATATGAGCAAGAAGGATACCTTGGTGTTTCAGTCAAGCAAATTTGGTATGACGTGCGGGGAAAAAAAGGTTTTGATGAGATTGAGGAGTGGACCTGTAACAGGGAAGACTTGTGGAAAGAGTTAATTTTGGAGGTCATTGACGATAACTTGAGTATTATCCTAAAAGATGTGTTTCAGGTTTTTGATCATTCCGTGAGCTTGTTACAAGGAACCAGTGGAGGATTGAAATCGGCTAGAACTCATGTTGACACTGATACAAGCCCTGAATCAATTTTGGATAATTCTCATGCCATCGTCCCTGTTGAGGAGTTTTGCAGTGATCCATTTATTGATCAAGAGAAGCCTCCTGTGGATGGATTATTCTCTGCTTTAGATGCTGATGAGGTAGATATGAATCTTTTGGCTGACTCAGATGTACCCTGCCACAATAAAGCGGCGTCTTTGATAGCTGAGAGTTTGCCGGCATTACCTTCTAAACCAGGTAAAATTTCTAGCACCAACTTAGTGACCATTGGTGAAGAACTCTCTAAGGTCAATGGGAAGCCCAAAGGTTTTACACGCAAAAGAAATTGGCTACCTGCTGGGCCCAACGTGCTTCCTGAACCTGCATTCTGCCCGCATGCTGTTACCGAGTATGCACTTTTGAGAATGAAACATAAAAAGCCGGGGAGTTCTTTAGCCACAGATGTGCGGAAGCATCTTTCATACCTGGGCTGGAAGATTGACTTTATTAGATATAAGGGTGAGAATAGACTACGCTATACCTCACCTATTGGGAGATGTTACTATTCACTTCTCCAGATCTGTCAAGAAATGATGGGATCCACCACAGAGACGATCTCTTCATTCTCGGAAAGTCAGAGAAATTTTCATATATCTCAAGATGATACACCTTCATTTTTGCTCCTAGAACAACCTCAAGCAAATCAGGATCCTTTTTTTTGTCCTCCTCAAACTGTGGCATCTACGCAGTCTGATAAACTTGGAGAGAAACCAAATTTTTTTCATCAAGCTGTTGTGGATACTGATATGCATGGACAGGTTAAGAGCTCCAAAAAATTAAAAAGAAGAAAGGTTTCTAGACCATTGCCAAATTTGAATAATGATCTAGGAAGTATATGCCCAACTCGCATGCTGCTATCAAGAAAAAGAGTACAGGAGGTGGTTACTCCTAGATCCTCACATCACAATCCTCGAACTGTACTCTCTTGGTTGATAGACAACAATGTGGTGTTGCCGAGAGCAAAAGTACGCTATTATAGCAGAAAGAACCACCGTTCATTGGCTGAAGGGCAGATAACTCGTGATGGGATTAAGTGCAGTTGTTGTGAGAAGGTGTTTACTCTTTATAACTTCGAAGTTCATGCTGGTAGCAAAAACCACAGGCCAGCTGCTAGTATTTTTCTGGAAGATGGAAGGTCTCTGTTAGATTGCCAAATGCAATTGATACGTGCTAATAAGCTTAAAAACTTCACAAGAAAACCACGTGTTAGAATGAAGAGAAGTTCTCATCAAGGCGACAATGACAGCATTTGTACTGTTTGTCACTATGGAGGTGAATTGATATTATGTGATAAATGTCCGTCTGCATTCCATAAGAGTTGCATTAATTTGAAGGTAGATTTTTTTCTCCTGAATTCTCTACTCAATATCACCTTCTTGTCTGATTCCTTTTACTTCTTTATCACAAAGGCATTTATTAGGAATTATATGATTGAGGTCTTTCTTGTATTGGACTGCATATAGGATGTTCCAGATGGTGATTGGTTCTGCCCATCATGTTGTTGTGGAATTTGTGGACAAAAGAAATTCGGAGGCAACAGTGAACATCAAGTTGATGATATTGTTCTCACATGCTATCAGTGTGAGCATAAATGTAGGATAACTTTAATCTATCTGTAGCTCAATTGCCTATAACTTAAGGGTTTGCAAATGCATATTCTGACATTCTTCTAATACCCTTTTTCTCAATTTGATCTAGATCACATTTACTGCTTACAAAATAGAGGGGCTGATGATGGGATGGAAATTTGTCCTGAAGAAAAATGGTTTTGCTGCAGAAAGTGTGAGCAGGTTTTAAACCCACTTTTTTCTAATACTAATCTTTTGTGTCGGAAAGTGTTGGTTTTGAATTTTTTTGTTTTGATTTGCAGTTCATCTCTTAATTCATATATAGAAATATAATATAATCACATTGCTTTTATTGGTTCATGTGAACTCATAAGAGCTTTCTCAGGATAATTTTCTGCAAGTTGCAACCTGGCATTGCTGTTGCATGCCAAAATTAACGTGGAAGACTTGTTCTTCTGTATCTTTTCTCTTATGGCTTCTGTTTTCATGTCAAATTTGAAGTTTAAGCCTCAAATCGGAGGAGGTATTACTCGAGGAAAAAAAAACTAAAGAATTGGATCATTCCAAGCCTGATGGCAAAGTAATTATAGGGCTACAACTCTATATTGATAGACTTGTAAAAGGGTCAATTCAAAACCAAATGTAAAAGGTAGAACTAAAGAATAATCCAAATTGGTTTTTTTTACAAGTTTTTGTTGTTCCTCTAATATGTGTGCCAGAGTTTATGAAGCAATGGAAGATTAGAGGGCTTGGTTCCTTTGCGGTTTCTTGTCCATGTTTGCAATTTCTATTTTTTTGAAAAAAATAAGTTTATGATATCATTAATGTGATCTGAATGTGTAGAGATATTCGTTACAGAGATATTCTCAGTTCATAAAAATATTAAAAGAGCAATTGAGTGTGCATAAGTGGCCTTTATCTTTTATTTGGAATGGGATGCAAATCATGCATGATTTGAATTTCATGCTCATTTTATTCTTTCAGTAGCTGGTGTGGAATCTGGATAGTGTGTTATTAATGAGGAAAAGTATTTTCACAAATGCTTTATCATGTTAAATCACATAATACACGGGTTTTATGATCGCATTGTTTTTGCAGATATTTTTAGGCCTCCAAAATATTTTAGGCAAACCAATTCCAGTGGGTGAGGACAATCTGACTTGGATGTTGTTAAAGCCTATGACACCTGATAGTCATGATTTAGAGGCCTTGTCAGAGAATTACAGCAAGCTGAATGTTGCTCTTGGTGTGATGCATGAGTGTTTCATACCTATGAAGGAACCTCGCACTGGCAGAGATCTTGTTGAAGACGTTATTTTCAGTAGAGAGTAAGAACTTTCTTCCGCTTTTGTTGTGTTCATAGTATTCCTTTGTGTTGGAGCTGATAGAACTGCCAATATGCTGCTCCCTTCGCCCCATTTATTTTCAGTACAGAAGCATGATTTTTGTGATGCGAAACATTGCAGGTCAGAGCTTAATCGTTTGAATTTTCAAGGTTTCTACACAGTGCTTTTGGAGAGAAATGATGAGATGATTGCTGTGGCTACTGTACGGTGAGTCTAAAATCCCTTAGTTTTTGCTTGGTCAAAGTGTGGCATACTGAATGGTTGTTTTTCTTTTACAGGATCTATGGGGGGAAGGTGGCAGAAATGCCTCTTGTTGGTACAAGGTTCCGATATCGTCGACGTGGAATGTGTCGCATATTGATGAATGAGCTGGAAAAGGCAACTTACGTTTTTCTCAGTTTTTTTCTTTTGGTGGGATAGGGGGCTGGAGGCTTGAGGGCAGAACATTGACTTAATTAGTAATTTTGATTTTGATTTTTTTTTTCCTTTTCTTCAGAGGCTCAAGGAATTANTGTTGAGAGATTTCAATTTTTGGATTCTACTTTCTTGGATTTCCCAGATACTATTATGTGCCAGAAACTCTTAAGAAAGAACGCTCTGACTGATTCAAGACCATCAAGAGGTATCTTTAACCTTCATGTATATTATATTCAAAGGGAAGAAATTTATTAGATTACTGTAAATAATTCATTTTGCAGGAACGCAGCATGATCTTGTCTGTGGAAACAGGGATAACAGTGATTTGGATCTGTCTGGTGCTATCTCCGAAGCATATCAATCAGAAAAAGTTAATGAAAGCAGAGTTTTGGACCAGGGATTGGTGGTGTATGTCTAAGTTCTCACTTCCTCTTTAAATGAAATTAAGTGTAGGATTCTATCTTCAAGGACAATCAAACTCCATATTATTATAACTTTAGAACGGGTTGCTGATATATATATATATATTATATTTTTCTTTTTGTACTAGAAATGGGTTGCTGGTCTATAAAACTAAGGCCTTCCTGTTAAATAGGTTGTTTGCATTAAAAAAAGATGAAGAAGAAGGGTTAAGAATGTGTGAGAGCCCTTTCTCTTAGTTATCGCAGCTCTGAATGGAAGTCCCATTTGGTAAGAAGTCATAGTGAGAATTAATATACCATCTGGCTTCAGGGGATACTTAAAAGTTGAGTTTGATCTTACAATTTAGGCAAGTAGTTTATTAAAGTTTTGTGCCTGATGTATCTCATAGATCAAGCATTCTGTTATCTTATAGAATGGGCGGTTTTTGGGGTTGGGACTGATTATTTTAGAATCTTTTTAACCATGGTGCATTGCATGGACTAATTGTCCATCCTGATGTTTGGTTGCCTACCCATTACAAATAGCTCGTTGGCTGTTGAAGGTTGTTTGGCACCATCCTACAGGTATCATGGATAGATCCATATCTGAGTCTAAACCCACTCCACCCTTTGCATGCCACACGCAGGTCTGATTGACACTAGAGTTGAATTCCTCTTACTCGAAAGCAGAATCATCTTTTCTCGGGTCTTAGAATGCCATTCCCTCTGTTTGGGCAACAATCGGGTTCTCTTTTCCACTATCATCAACCCATATTGCCTAGTGCCTACCCCATACCAACATGCTAGTCGTTGTTAAGCATGTGTTTTTTCTGTCTTCCTTCCTTTTACTCTGTTTCATTCTACTCTCTTTTATCTAGTTGGTGGGGATAGTTTCATTCCTTCAGGGTAATTTCTGCTCCTCTGGAAATCAGAAACTTCGCTCCTATATGATTGATCGTTTCTTTGCTCGTGCATTTCTCGCATGACAATTAGGAATTGTTGTTGAATTATCTTTTGTATTTATATATGTGGTGGTGCTGGTTGTGTTGCTGACTATGCTAATTCTTTGTGATTACTGCAGGCACCAACAGATATGATAGCAACAAGCCAGTTGATATGGTTGGTTGTCATGATATCTTACCCTGTGAACAAATCTGTTCATCATCATTCCACCTTTTTCTGTTTTCCTTTGCTTTTCTGGAATTTATATTTTTTTTCCATGAAAATAGGATTTTTTGACTGGCTTCTTGACCATAGGTTGTGGATCAAAAATGTCTTGGCAAAACCAGTTCGAGTGTGCTTGCTTGAAGGTGCTAATTGTGGTAAGACAGACAGGAAAAAAAGAAGAAGAGTACTTTTGATTTCAGATGCTAAAAGCAGAGGGTAATACTACAAGCTGAATTCTTTTTTCTTTTCTTTTCTTTTTTTTTTTTTTTTTGCCTAGAAAGCTAAAGTTATCGAGGTGAGGCTCCAAGATTGTTGAGGTAGTTGTTTAGACTTTGTCAAGGAACTCAAATCTTGCTTCATTAGAAGCTTGTACAAAATACATGAGAAAGAACTTCGATGTTGTTTGGTTTAGGTTTAAGCCTATTTAATGTGTAGGTAGATCAGCAGATGTGGTTATAGAGCTTACTTTTATTGTTCTTTGGTGCATGGATTGGTGTAGAAATGCAATGCAATGTCATAATATATTTTTAGAGTTGTGCAATATACTACATGTTCGCCCTAATCGTATCGCACTGTTGATGTGATATTACTTATTAACCATCATATAAACTTTTATTAAATTTATGATTGATAAATAACATCATATCAACACAATAAGATGCCAAGGTCGATGCTACATTGTCTTAGAAATAGTGTACTAATTATTTTCCAATGTGGGCACCATCTGAGTACATGTC